>CAUYLG010041065.1:0-193128 GCA_963573385.1 Cacajao melanocephalus | reverse complement strand
AAGCTTATCCATCACGATCAAGTAGGCTTCATCCTGGGGACGCAAGGCTGGTTCAACATACACAAGTCTATAAATGGAACAGTTTTAAATATCTAATGAGATATTAGCAGCTCGATTCATTCAATACAATTTTGAACTTTTTGTGTCTTTTCATCCTGGTTTCTCTGCCTATAAATTCTGACTTATAAAGCAGTTAATCAAAAATAAAGTTGAAGTTCATGATATTAATATTTAAAATGTAAATGTTTATTTTTTTATTCATATCTAGAGAAAAATCGGCTGTGATCTGTTTATTTACATATTAATTATATTTAATATTAGGTATTCAACACTAAATAAACCTTAAATATGGGATAATTAAAAGACTAGGCAGACTCTTTCAGAAAGAATAGCAGTGATTCTACATTTTAAGAATTGTTTTTAATTTGACAGCACGTAGAGAAATCCAATGGACAAAAGCTAAATTACATTATACTGAAATTACTTATCACATTAATAATAATCGTTTTAGGAAAAGGAAGCTATTTCAATAACCTTTTAATAACCATCTATAGTTTGCATTTTTACAACTGTTTCAGAGAACATTCGATGTGGATCCTCCCCGGAAGTAACAATACTGCGGCTGAATACCCACAGTTGTTTTGTTGCATGTGTTCCCCAGCACACCTCACTTTTTGCCATATGATAGTGGGATTGCAGACCCATCATATACTCCCTTCTGGTTTGTCAACTCATTGTCTTATTCCTCTTTAAAACCCTCAGAATGTCTAACACACAGAAATTAACATCATAGGCTCTTAGCAATTTATTATTTAGTGAATGAATGAATTACCCATTTGGTGTTTGCTATTCTGTGCGCAAGGCAGACACCTTTAAAATGACATTTTATTTAAATTATTACCTAACAGTGTTATTCCAAGATTTTTTAAAATCCATTTTGTATTTAGGAACACATTAACAGTGGTCAGTAATTTTAGCTATTAATGTGAAGTGTCATTTCACCAGGGATCCATCCCGTGAAATGGATGATATGGAAGCATTTATTTAGAAGAGTTTTAAAGTACTTATGTGCAGTCCAAAGCACTCAATTTCCAAGCTAAATGCTTCACTAGTTCACTCTCTGGGAAGTCTATATGACTTTGGCTTTCAATTAGAGAGCAATGCTTCCTCACATTCCAGGCTGAAATCATTTACATTCTGTCAGGCTTTCTCATGTGCTTCTGTCGCTCAAATAATATATTGCCTTTTCTAACATGTGACAGATTCAAACTGCTCCCACAGGACTTATTTTGCTTGGTTTTCAGAATAGTACTGTGTTGTTGGGAAAATTTCTTAAAGCCCATTTTATAGATTACAAGCCTAAACTATTGAGGCATTTTGGATTCTTTGCCCAAATTGTCATATCCTGGGTAAATGGTAGAATGAGGATTGGTATCTAAACTTGCGGTATCTTGCCAAGTGCTTTTGCTGTTTCATCTTTGCCGTAAGAGACTAACACTAATATAATAACAGCAATAATGGAGATTCAAAGAGAAAGTAGAGAAAGAATAGTTTGCCTTGAAGAAAGACTTTATGATATCCTCAAAAAGCTATATAATCACATGAGTACTGGTTCTGTGTTTTGTTTTTGTTTTCATTTTAATATCTCTATTAATTTGTTGCATGTTTTCCAATAAATTTAACACACACTGTTGTATAATGCAATTTTAAAAACAGAGACGAACAGTTGTTCCAAATCATCAGTCTTTGTTCTTTGAAAGAGCTTTTTAAAAATTCTCTTTCGTTTGGACTCCATAGAAATTATCTCCTGGCTCATCCTAAGAGATAATTCTCAGATGAATTGTCAAGGGCAGTTCCAATTTTGGAAGTTTCCTTGTTGTAGCAGATGTGATTTACTGCACAGTGTTCTCTTCTATAAACAATGAAAATTTTGGAAGTGTAGTAAAGTGTTTTCCAACAAAATTGCCTAAAAACTATCACAGTAAGGTCCTCACCTATAAGTTTATGTAAAGGAAGACTCACAACTCATATAGACACATATGCAGGCATGCAGGCTTACAAACACACAGACACAGTCACGGAAAAATACACACACACTTTAATTTGTGTTAAAAGAGTCATTTGGAAACTAAACCTGAGTCAAACTAACTTCTTAAAGTGTGCTAGTAGTTCATAGATTACAAAAATGCCGGAATTGCAAAGATTGCACACTCAACCTTTATTTCTTTACCTAAAATAATTTTATTAGTATGTATAAGTAGGTAGTTAACTTTAAAGGCAAACTATTTCATTGCATTTTGTTTTTTTAATGTGCTTTTTTGTGTGTATTTCATTTATACTTATAATTTCATAAAAGACATAATTTCATTTAAGTATATATTATGCATAATTTCATAAATGCATAATAATGTAGATATTTCTTTGAAAAAAATTACACTTCTTTTAATTCCTTTTACATTGTTTCCACATATTAATATTATTTTTGTGTGTTTTTCTTTTGGTGTATTGAAAGAACTTTTGAAGTCAGCATGATTATTAGTGGTTATCGTATTCTTATTTGACAAGAGACAATCTTCAATTCATAAATTTTATGAAGCTGTCATAAACATACTTTTCCTGTAGTATATATTAGCATTTTATATCATTATCATATTGATTGTATTTATTGTCAATTTCCTGATTTTCGGAGTAATACACTCTAGAATATTTTCAGCCCAATTTTTTGTGTGTGACATCATCTCAGTTTAAATAATAATGACAGAATGGAAAGTGACTGTATGTGGATTCAAAAATAATGGAGCATGTTTTATTGCATTTTATATAATCACTTACCTAAATAAAAACCTGTTTAACGTGGAACTTGAAAAGTTAAAGGAATTGTATGAAATAATTAGATTTAAACTATATTAAACAGATTTAAAATAATCAAGTAATTTTTAAATATATAAAAGCTAATAGTCACAATTTTTGCATAGATTGAGCAGTCTGAAAACATAGATAATTTTTTACTCATTTCACTACAATATTATAACAGTCATAAAAATTAAAACTAGAAATGGCAATATTTCACATGTTGCCTTCAGGGAGCTTAAAGTTGAGTGGTGATATTAACCAGTAAGCAAACATGAACACAGAAAACATAGAATCACAAATTCTGAAATGTACTGTAGATGACAATTTCATGTTTTTGAAATTTTCATGACATGCTACATTGACTCAGTGCTGCCATACCTTTTGATGGTTGCATTCGTTGTTGTAAGTCGTTGCAGATGTAAATCTTAATGGGTGATAAGGATTCATGGTTGAAACAACTGCGTGGACATATTAGCTATGCTGTGGTCAGCTCGGATCCTGCAAATATCTGTAACCTTGATAATATCACACATTAGTTAATGGAATTCCAGTATATGCTTCCCAAAAAGTAATTTGTTAATGAGGATAATATATTTCATTAAATTAATTTAGTTGAAAAAAGGAAAAGCTTAAAAATTAAAGCCACAATAAAACAAAAATGCAAACGTTTTTAAATTCCCTTTGAATTCGTAAGTAAAGGATATTTTAGGAAGCACTGCTAAGTAACTCAATACATGTCGCTAATTGCACTAATTATTATTTTGTCACATTTCTTACCTTCATCTTTCATAGCATGAGTAATTAAGTAACAAAAACAGGTTTTATATTGTGATCAAACAATGTTCTGTTACATCCACCCTACTGATGTCTTCAAAGAAAGTGCTGTCACAGTTTTTCCAGTAAAGAACGTGTAAGTTGATAAGTAGAAAAATGTCTCTGTTTAAAGAACATAAGCCTAAGGCCTGGATGGACTTGATAGCATGGATAAAAATATGCAAAGAGAAACTTCCAACAGAAACTAATTTAACACAATTAATACTGTCTGTGGCATATGGATGCTCTTTTTTAATATGTCCATTGTAATTCTTACTTAATATCACTGGATCCTGCAGTTGCTACACAAAAGGTCTTCTCAGCAGAAGGGCAATTTTATTAATGACTCCTTTTTTAAGTGTTGGACAAAAGCCGGCAGAAACACAAAGCCCACAAGCCTGTAATAATTGTGATTGTCTTCGGCGTGGGCATAAAAAGCATGTATGAATGTGTTTGTGTGTGTATGTGTTTAAGACATAGTTGTCAATCTCCAGACATATTCTGCCTCATGATATCGAAGAGTAGGCAAATTACCCAAAATAACCCAAAGTTTGTGAAATGAAACGTTATTACTTCTACACTCAAAAATAGCAAAATGACATCAAATGACCTTATTTCCATATTTCACGGTGAAGAACTTTGAGTCTGTGTCTAACTTTTGATCTATATGGATGTCAGAAGTTGCTGTTAAAGGAGTGTTTTGGATTTGCCCATCAGTGCATCTGAAGCACACCTCTGCTGATACTGGCTGGCTTTGATTATAAGCATTTTTATAACAAAAAGTGTTGTCTGGTATCAGCAGACACCATTTTGAACCATACATTATCTAGACAGTCTGAAGCCAAGTTGAGACAATTGATATTTGAGATTGATAGTCTACTTGGCAGCCATTCCTGGATAGTGTCTGAGCTCTGACCCTGTATCTACTTGAATCACTACAAAGTTAGATTTCCAGACCACACAATACTACAGACACTTGGCTATTAGGTTTCACATGTGAGAAGAAATGGCCATACAAAGAATATTCATGATATATGTAGATAATTAGATAAGGCATATTGAATGATATTCTGTACAGTCTCAAGATTCCAAAAGATTCATGCATATTCTTTGTTATATGTTATATATTCAACTATCTCAAATTTTCATACAACATACTTTTTCAAAAGTTTAAAATATCATCTCTCTTGAACCTTTTTGGATAAGATTTGTACTTACTAATTACTGAAATATAAATAAATTTTAATTTGCTTTCTAATATCAATTTCAGATGACACCCTCTATGAAGCTCAAGGTATAGTTAAATCTATAAGCCTACCTTGTTCAGTGAGAGGACAAAGTTGATGCATACGAAGAAATATCAAAATGTGATTCAAAAGACTTAGATATTAAGTAAAAACAACTGATTTTTTTTCAAAATACTCTCTTGTTTTTAGATTTTTCTACAATAAACAGGAC
Source organism: Cacajao melanocephalus (assembly GCA_963573385.1). NCBI lineage: Eukaryota > Metazoa > Chordata > Mammalia > Primates > Pitheciidae > Cacajao > Cacajao melanocephalus. The sequence goes on along the minus strand of CAUYLG010041065.1, from coordinate 188,004 downwards.
TCATTACCAGGCTCTTTAATGACAAACAAATGTGTGTAGTTTAATAACAGTTGATAATGTAGTGTAGTGCCGAATTGGAACAATTTTATTCCTGTAAAATTTTGAACAATTGTTATTTCTAGACACTTGACAAGATCTGCTGCTGATCATCAGGCATGTTTTTGGCATTATTTCTAATTACCCCAAACTGTTTATCAGATTCTTTAAAAGAAAAAGAAAAGAAGAAACGAACGGCCAAGAGCAGTGCTCAGGCCTGTAATTCCAGCCCTTTGGGAGGCCGAGGCAGGTGGATCACTTGACTCCTGAAGGTTGATACCAACCTGGACAACATGACAAAACACCACCTCTACAAAAATTATGAAATTTAGCCAAGCATGGTGACGTGTGCCTGTACTCCCAGCAACTCGGGAGCCTGAGGCAGGAAGATTGCTTAAGCCCCAGGAGGTCGAGTCTGCAGTGAAAGATGATTGTACCATCTGCACTCCAGCCTGGGTGCCATAGCAAGATCCTGTCTCAAGAAAAAAAATTTAAAAAGGCTTTATTGTGAATTTTTTTTATATTTTAATACTTGAGTGTTCACATGAAAAAGAACTAAAATATTTGTAGTATATATTCGCTATCTACCCTGATTTCTACCATCATATCATCTCATCTCAGCCTACATAGAAAGGCATAAAGTGATTATGATTTTTACCGAAAATTTATACTAAATATATTACCAAATCAACAATTATTTTTAGGACCGAGATGAATAAGACAATTGAGGATTAAGTAATAAATATTGTAAGTTGAAGTCAACCTTAGCATTAATTTGTAATAATTGACACTATCATATTATAGATTATGATAAAGGCAAATAAATTTGTTTTTATTTTATAGATAAATGTTCCAAAAAGTCTGGGTATGTTTAATTGATTTTTGGACACTTAGGTGTTCAGATGTAACAGGATTCTTTTTGGCATTCAAAGATTCTCCAAATATAATCCCCAAGTCCTTTACTACTCTTATTTCTCACAGTTATGATCAGGGTTTTGTTTGTGTGTGTTAAACAAGCAAAGCAAAAATCTGGTTTACTTTAAGTTACTCAGGAATACTTTATCATCTCTTTACCTAAAACGCTTTCACATTTTTCTTTCCATAATTCAATCTCTGTTTCACGGTCTACATCAACTATTCCTTTGTTTATGATCTTCCTTGCAGGATACAAACAGTTGTTCTTTTGAACTTCTGAAAAGCTTTATACCTCTCTTGTGGCACAGATTTTCTGCTTCGTATCTTGTGGCCATGCATATAGTTATTCTGTCTCTCCTGCTAAATAACATTACTCTTTGGCAGGGATTAGATGTTATATATTCATTGTTCTCAGGAAATGCCCAGCACCATGCCCTGCACGTAACAGGGACATTATAAGCATATGCATTTATTATTTTATGTTATCCCACTCCCCTGCCTGTGGGAAGGACATCTTGGAATAATGGAAAGTTCTGGTGTAAAACGACAATAAGTCTTGGCTCAATCTGCAACACAGTGGTCTAAAAGTTTTATTCATTCATTCAACAAATATGTATTGATCTCCTGTGGTTATCTATATGCTACCTGAGTTGAAAAGTGGAGAATTAGAAAAGGTCATATCGAACTGCATTTTGCCCTTATTTTCCAGAATGTACGTAGGTAAAGATCATTTTGATTTCTCCTCTTATTGCCTTTCTGCTTCAAATCTAGGATTAGAGGAATGGTTTTGAAAGTGTGTTTCCCATAGTCATGTAGGACTTATTGAAGAAAAGAGGATTGGAAGCCAAGTGGGAGACAAGCTCTGAGATTCTACTCTCTTCCTCTTTAACCAGGGCAGCACTGACCTTCTTTCTTGTTTTATTATTAGAATCCAAAACTATAAAAAAAAAAAACAAAGAAACTTTCACTTGGGGACTACAACAAACAAAAATACATTTTAAAACCACAGTGGAAAGGAACATAGTACTAAAAGGAAGGCAATCTCTGAAAGGTGAATCATATTGCATGCTTGTGCATCGCTTTTGTGGTGAATCTCTTCAGTATACAAATAGAAATTCTTTTTGCAATGCTTCACACCACTTAAAGAAAGTCATATCATTTTACTTATAGAAAATTGAGCATGATTATATAGAGTATAGTGTTATTGAAGACCAAATAATTTACGATAGATGCAGGATTGAATTTCTCAAAAGGTAAACGGGCTTTCAGTTGTTTTCTGGTACAAGAATATCCAAGTTAAATGGACTTAAACAATAATATTTCTGGTTAGCTCAGTGGTCCATCTTCTTCTCTGAGATTCTCTGCATCCTTCTTTTATTGGGGCAAGATAGCTGCAGAAGGTCCAGTCATCTTGTCCGCTCATGACATTGTCCAAAACCAAAAAAGGGGAAAAACATTTTCTTCACATTTCTCTCTCCTTTTGACAGGAAGCAAAATCTCCTTAGAGGTACTCAGCACACTTTCCCCAGGTGTGGATATCTTGGCCAGGCTCTACCCAAACAAGAGACTACACATTGCAGTGTGTGGATTTTCTAGCCCCTGTCCTGGGTGATAGGCTCTGCCGGTAGTGAGAAGGGAAGAAAGGACTACTCTGTGTCAAACAGCTACTGATAAATGATGTGTAGCAGGGATGCTTAAAAAGAAAAAAGTTACATTCTCTTATCTATATCAAATTAGTGTGACCCTAACCATATGCTGAAATAAACTATATTTAACACAATTAGATTTAATGAAACTGTGCTACGTTTAGTTGATGATTTTTCTTCTCTTACTATAATTATAAATAGTTAATTGTATATCACTTATTTTATTGCTGATTCATTTTCAGTTTATTCATATTGTATTGTCATTCGTGACTTTTCTTTTAAAATAAGACTAAAAAGCAAGTTTGTTTGAACTCCGCATGTGTTTTTGATTGTGGGTGCCATTCATACATACTGTGAATTAAGATGTGCTTGTATTTTTCCACTCTTTGATGCTTGTTTTCATGACCACCAAACATGATCCTTCGTTACCGAATTGTTTCATCTCTTTATTTCTATTTTATATCTGCCAGAGAAAAAAAGATTAACATTTTTAAAGAGATTTCCTGATCAAAAGATAAATCGTTTTTAGACTTTATGTGAAGAAACCTTAGATACTGTAAAAAATGTTATTATCTCTTCTGCCCCAACTGCTCTCCATCATCTCTTCATACATTAAACTGTAGAAAGCCAGCTTGTAGAACTACTGCCTAAGAAGTTAAGGTTTGTATGTTTTTAATTTAACATTCATACTCAACGTTATGTTAATCAGTTCAGAATTTTTCAACTAACTCAGATTCCATCTAAGTAGGGAATATTTCTGAATATGGTGAAACATGGAAGGTTCAGAAAAAAAATGTGTTATCTATTTAATTTGTTACTAAAAAGCATGAACCACTCTGCAGACAGAAGTCAGCTTTATAAAAAATACCAATTTTCAGCTTACATAAATTAATAATTGATTTTGTACTCAGACACACTTATTGATCTATAATTAAAAGACCTCCAAAAGCTATTTTTAAGCTGCCTTGCATTTCAAAATGTAACTGAAGTTTTAGAATGCAGGAAAACATTAAGTTTTTCAAGAAGATATAAAGGATATAGGCATACCTTCTAATTATTGGTTTTGTGAGATGCCTTTAAAATTACCATTGCGATATTTTATCTTTTGTTTTACCATTGTGATTGTTTCAATGCAAAATGTATCTTGTTAATAATACATAGGAAATTAGGAAAATTTAGTATAAATCTTAACTACTATATCTGGAATTATTTTCGTGTGTGGGTGGGTGGGAGGGGTGTGTGTGTGTGTGTATGCGTGTATGTATGTATTTACCAGCCCACCACCATTCCTATTCCATGAAAGGTAGGTGAGGAAAGCGCCTAGTAGATAATTTCGTTTAATGTATTTGGTCCATGGAAGTGCTCCTCTAGAGAAACGTACTAAAGCAGAAAAGAAATTGTTACCTTTTGCAGTGAATATTAGCTCTGTCCTTGCTAACTGAGAAAAAGTAAGGTCTGGGAACGAAGAGGGGAAATCTTGTATTCTTTTTTCCTGTGAGTTCATTTTCAGGTTTTATTCTATTATTTTACTAATAAACTTCATATTTCAGAGAAGTTTTCGATTCACAGCAAAATTCAGTGGACGGTACAGAGATTTTCCATATACCCTCTGCCTCCATTTATTTTTTATTTTAATCAAAGGAGCATTCGCTCATGTTTTGGTATGAGATGTACACACTTTGAAAAAGACTTTAAGCACCGCAATTTAACACAGAAAAAGGCTTGCTCCCTCCCCTAGTCATATCAACTATGTGTAATATTATACTTTGCTGGATAATCTCTATGAGATTTCAGACACAAGTCAGCAAGTTTAGCTAAAGGCAAGCAGATATCATATTAAGAGGAGAGGCAGTGAAGAATACTTTAAAATAATTTGAAATTATTTTTGTTAGAGTGTTAGTTTATTTCCAAAATTTCATATAACATGCACTTTTATTGATATTTTTAATGAAAACCATGATATTTTAGTTTAGGAAAAAAATGTAAGCTAACATTTATATGTGGTTCTTAATATGCAATCATGTTATAACTCAGGAGGAAAAAGTTACAATTTTCTGGTTTGGGAATGTTTCTTCCACCTGTCCCTTTACTTTCATCTCTAATTGTCACAAAAACCCAAATTTGTGTTCTTACTGCTGTTTAGCTGGACTTTATGATAGCCTTTCATTTTTAACTCCTAATCTATTCTAATCCATTCTATTTGATACCAGAAATCCCAAATTGTGCACTGCCAATGCTCAAATTGGAAAGAAAGATAGCAAAACTATTAAACACCTGTTGTCCTGTCATCTATTGCTGTCTAATTAATGCCAACTTCTATATCCTGAAAACTTAGATTTAGATAAATATAATAAATATATAGCAAAGTCGGACATTATAGTCTCCAGTGAAAGAGTAATGACTATCAGGGGTCCGGACTTATTGCTGTGTCTGTAGAACTGAGCCATAGAAAAGTGCACTGATTCCACAGTTCATTGGCCCAATTATTAGATAGAAACATCAACAGGAGAAAAGGGCAATTAATCAGGTTACCACTGTCTCACAAAATGATCCCTTAAGACCATTTAACTTCCTTTGTTCTAATTCTGTTATCTCAAGAGAAACATCTAATCTCTGATTTTGTCTCCTCTGAGAACCTACCTACCCAGGAGGGTATGCCCTTGCCAATGACTTGCTCCAGTTGTCAAGCTCCAGAATACCCCTGCAATATAATTTGAAACATTGTTACTTCAGCCTATGAATTAACCTCATGCGAATTTAACTCTAGTGACTTTATCCCCTAAGACTAGAACACCTGTGGCGATCTAACAAAACCACATTTCTAACTCCACACCAAGACTATGACAATTCCATTAAACAATATTTCTTGAGGCACATTATTAAAAGGAGTCTAAGTCACCCACAAATGTTATTGAAAGTTCACTTGGTTTGACACCGTCTACGAAGCTTCATTCATTCCATGGTGGCCTTTACTGGGAATTTGTGTTAGCCATTATTGCGTGCTGACTTCAATGGAGTAATTCATCCCTCTCCAAACATTAATCTGGGTTAGTTTTATTGTAAATCATTCCAACACCCTGACCCAAAACATACAAAAACTCTAGCATTATATCTCAGTACATTCAAATAATATTACGTCAAAAAGATTCCATTGGTGAACTTTTACGTTTAAAAATTCCCAATCTCTTAGCCAAAAATACTATTTACAATTATAGAAAAATAAAAGCTTGAACAAGTATTAACATTGAATTTTACTCTCTTTGGTATACACTGCACACTCCCATGAATTAACATCATATTGCATAACTACTTTGTGTTTTGAAAGTAATGGACTATATTACCGAAAAAAATGTCTCAGTGTTAACCTGGTAGATGTCGGTCAGCAGATATTTGTGCTTGGAGGCATTGTTTGAATTCTCACCAGTGACCTGGAAAATCATTTTTCATGCCTTAGTTTCATCATCTGTGAAAGGAAACTATAGCACACTATAGCACTTCATAGGGCTGTTTGGAGAATTAAGTTATTTAACCCATACAAACTGCTTAGAATCTTATACATAGCAATTTTAACTCTTATGATTTTGTATTTTCAAATGCTGGTTTATTTGCAGCAGAACTGAATGTCAGAGACTTCTTGTTCCACTATTTTTTGACTTTGCTGAGGTTTTCAGAGTTACCTTCATTTTCTAGGCCTTGTGAATGTAAAGCAAGTTCTAGTGGTTATGAAATGCTAAAATATTTCCCCATTGTTCTGATTTTGAATGACACATTCTTTCTAAGTGGCTCTTCTCATATATTCTCATTGCAAAGTGTGAGGAACTGTAACTTTATCTGGCTTGAGCAGCTTTGATTGTTTTGGAAAAATCTGAGTCCTTTAAGGAACACATTTAAGTATTTTGGTGATTCTTGATCAAGAATTGTGTACTTACTCAGAGTCTGTTGAGAATAAACTCAGAGTTTCATTGCTTTTAGTCTCAGTGAGACTATCTTAGCGTCCTGTATTTTTAAATAAAAGGGATTATTTTAGCGTCTTGTATTTTTAAATTCAGATTATCTTAGCGTCCTGTATTTTTAAATAAAAGGGATTATAGCTATATATTTTCAAAATATGTATTAATAAATGGGTACCTATTAGTGAAAAAATATCTTTACATTTCAATCTTCAACCCTGATGGCTGAATGCATAGATATGTTCTTTGACTGATATATGTAGACAATTTGCGTTAAAAATGATGTGGGAAATAATTTTACTGGTTATCTTATTAGTAGGTTTTAAAAACCAAAAGTTCAATATTGTTTCATTCATTTTCTGTTTTTCTCTGAAGCCTCTAGGCTACTACATCATTTATTTACGATTCTGACAAAGGACATAGCAAGTTTCACAATTGCAACAAATTTTATGACTACTGTTCTCTCAAATTTTAAACTATAATATGTCCATAGACCCAAGGTTATTGGGGTATAATATCTGATACAAATTTAAATCTTAGTCTAACTTTGAAAGATCATATATTGCTTTTCTCTTTTCTTAGTGATCAATATGTAATTCTCTCCATGATGCAGTATGAGCAATGAAGCATAAGAGTTCACTTTCCCCTAATAATAAACATATTTTAGATTTGAAGTTCTGAAAATAATTTTGGTGAGTAATGAGACCTAGTTACTTAAGCTTTTTAGAGATTTATAAATTACCATGATGTGCTAAAAATTTTATTTCCTTCCACATGTGTATAAAATATAGATGGACTTGAAATACTATTAAATATTTCTTTTAAAACTGTTATTTTCTTTTCTCTTTTGATCCAAATATGATCCCTTGAGATCAATCTAAAACTTTCTTTCCCTGCCACCATTTTGAACTCTTTGCTTAGAAACATTTAATGAAAAGGATAGAAAGAAAAGAAATTCCATCTATCTCTTTGGAAATTCAGGTTTCTTAAAGATCAGGGACAGGACTCAATAGATCCTTCAATGTTTAAACTTCCTGAATATGACATGATTTGTAATGCAGAAGTAAAGGAACATCAAAGTTGACAATTCAAAAATGTGACCTGTCTATTGTACCTAACTTTCAGGTGAGTCCATGAATTTCTCCCCGCTGTGTCTATTTCTTGCCGCATTTTAGGCAGATGAAAGAATAATAAAAATGATTTTTCTCTCTGCTTGAATGCATAGTTTATATGAAGATAAATTAGTTTCATCATATATCACACAATATCAATTTTAAAGCTCTATGGTTAAAGGAAATATATAATATATTCAATGTTTTCATATAGAAAATACTTTGTAATTTTAAAACGGATAAATTCAGTTTGGGTGATTAGATGCCTTACAGTAATATTCTCTGTACACCAACATCAATATATAGTCAATTGTCTGTAAGACATAATTTGGCCGGGAGTGGTGGCTCATGCCTGTAATCCCAGGACTTTGGGAGGCCGAGACAGGTGGATCACGAAGTCAGCAGATCGAGATCATCCTGGCTAAAATGGTGAAACCCAGTCTCTACTGAAATTACAAAAAATTAGCTGGATGTGGTGTCACCTGCCTGTCATCCCAGGTACTCGGGAGCCTGAGGCAGGAGAATCACTTGAACTTGGGAGGGGCAGGTTGCAGTGAGTCGAGATCTGGCCGCTGCATTCCAGCCCGGTAACAGAGTGAGACTGCTTCAAAGAAAAAAAAAAAGGAAAAAAAAAAGACATACTTTTGTGTGCTTATAATCAGAAGGCAATATTAACAAGCAAATCAAGTTTTGGCACATAAGATGTGGAACATACTTTTCCTTAAGTACTATTTGAAAAATGAGAGATATCTGGGCATGTAGTAAGATTAAGAAGTAAATTTTAATGAGCAAAATAATAGCTAATGAGTAATTTAAAAAGTCAAGTAACGCATATTTTGTATAAGTAAACATTTTGTTCTAAGACCTCTTCACTAACTCCAAATTTATATGTATTAAGTACCATCGTGTCACTATTTTTGTGAGTTATATTCACCTGGAAAAAAAGATAAATTATTAGACATTTTATGTTTTACCAATTTGGGAATGAAATAAGAGTATTTTTGTGCTTAAATTTTACCTTTGTCCTGAAACATATCCAGGAAGATTATAGGCATATTACTATTATCTTTGTTGTTTTGTGTTCTTTCCCCACAGTGAGAAAACTAGTCAAAGGCTTCTGCTTGGTAGTCATGAGAGCTACTATTATTAATATAGAAGGAAAAGCTTACAGAATAAAAATGAACACAGTAACTTAGTGTAACACATATAGGCTGTATCTTGTTGAGTACTTGATGTTTATCTAACTGCACAAAGGTTATTTGAAGACCATTACAGAAAGTATGGAAAATAGGATCTTTTCTGGAAGCAAAGAATCACTAACATAGGAAGTGCTTGTGTTTATTTGTTAAAGCAAGTAACACTACATTCTGTAGAGGAGAATATATCTGATCTTCCACTCAACTATCTTGTATCCTTGCAGATAAATCGTTTTCTGTATGACTAGATATAATTCTAAATACCATGTGCTTGTCAGATCCATAAAGTGACTTGGAGAAGGCCTTATTTTCAAAATTATCTTGTCAATTTCATTGTGACAGTAGCAGAAGCAGGTAGCAGCAGTTTTCTTCTGATTATGTTAAAATCTCATCTATTATTTAGTTTAAAGCTGACAGCGTATATTAAGGTTTAATGAACACTTTCAGTAATTTCAGACTAAATTTATCTTACCCAATTTTATACATTTTTGCCATTTGAGGGTTATAATTTGATCAAAGGTTAATTTCAGGAGGAGTTTTTCCAAATTATTTCAATATTAAATAAGTAGAGCATGAATTTTTGGGAAATATATCCACGTGAAACTATTTTTAGCAGAAGTAAAATGATAAGACACATGTTAAAAACCCTTTGACTTTTTTCTAGTGGAAGAATGAGGTAGTTACCATTTTTTGTCCACAACTAGTAGTCACAACTCTAGCTTGTCTGCTGCACACCCATGCCAGTCACCCTAATTCATACAATATAGCTTCAATCTCAACATATCCTATATGAAAGGGTATCACATTAATTGCATAGATAAAAATAAGAAGTTATATTTAAGCAAAGATATGTTTAGGAGATAAATATTTTGCCAATAAAAATAAAATCAATTCAATAGTTTTAAAAAAACTTTTTAACAACAACAAAAAAAAATTGTTACCTTCCTGTAGTTTTTTGGGTTTTTTTTTTTTTTTTTCCAACAGTTTTTCCCCATTGAACGTTATCAGCTGTAGAAAATATTTTCAGCCAGTCTTGGAAAGTGTGAATTCCTTGAGCTAAGAAGAAAGAGAAATTGCTTTTTCTTTCCTTTCACATTCTTTTTTGAAACTAACTTAACATTTTGGTCCAGCAGAGAATTGGCCTCCTGTAACCAAGACTGAATAACTACCAGCTTCAGTACTTTTCTAGAATTCTCTAAATGTTATGTGGAAAACAATGTCACGGTATACATATTGGGGTTAAAATTCCTCCTAGACAGATGCACCATCTAAATTCTTATAGCAACTACCCTATGTTTATTACAAGTGATATAGTCTTATTATCATGTATATGCTCTAGGAAGCTACAATTAGTTGGTTAAAAACAAAACTGAACTTCTGCAACAAATGATGGAGAATGTAGATATTTGTAAACTACTTCTTAAGTGACATAACTTGTTATTTAATGTGTCATTGCTGTAAAATACTTATATCTAGAATTCAAAGTTTTGGCATGTTGTATTTATTAAACTTCTTTTCGTATCAATTATTACCTAGTTAAATATTAAGAAATAGATCAAAATTCTTTTTATATTGATTCTAAAAAATGCATTGCATCTTATAATATGGAACACCTCAAATATTGGAAGTTTAAGGATGATAGTTTTCACTGATAACTTGTCACAAAGCTACTCTGTAAATTGGAAATTTGTGTCGTTTTCAATGACCAGAAAATGTAATCCATATCCTTGAGAAGAGATAGATACATCAAGAAATTCAAGCACATACCAACACTACAGAACATAAAAATTAAAAGGCTAATTAAAAAAAACACTCTATTAACTTTTGAAAGATTCACTTGGTATTCCAAAGTGAATTCTAATTATGAGCTAAAATAGTGTTTTCTCCCATATTGGAAATATGTCAAAAGACATAATAGGACTGGTCAAATACATCCACACATACGTCATTTTATCTTAATTATTGTCTTGTTTGTACTCCTCAAAGGCCAACCCTGACATAGAGATGTGTGTGAAAGTATAGCAGATCCTCAAATAAGATCGATTCATTCAACACTCTTTCTGTTATAACATTGAAGACGGAAAAATTTTATGGAGACCACTGTCTGTGTGGAGGTGGCATGTTCTCCCTGTGTCTGCATGGGTTCTCTCCAGGCACTCTGGTTCCCTCCCCCATAGTGAAGATGCTCACATTAGGTGAACTGTTGTGTCTAAACCCCCAGTCTGAGTGAGTGTGAGTGTGTGGAGTGTGCTCTGTGATGGGTCGTGGTCGTGTCCAGAGCTGGCTCCCACCTTGTGCTCTGAGCTGCTAGGTGAGGCTCTTGCCAACTGTGACCCTGAAATGGAACAAGCCATCAAATAATCATCTTACTTGGCATTAATCTTTTTAAAGTGTGTATATAGTTCACATTTATTTCAGTGTTTAATATTAAAAGTATTTGGGGAGTTTTTAAAGAAGTTATTGATCTTTTTATGACCAGCAATATGCTATAGGAACTTAACTTTTGTTTATATCAATTAGCGTAACATATGAAGTTGGTTTCATTGTTTATCTTTTCTCTTAAAGTCACAGTTTCCAAGACCCCATGGGATACATTAAGTGGGGACTTAACTGTAATTTATTTGGGTGGTGATACCAGAAAACACTAGTCATAGAGTAAATTCTGGTAAAGGATGAAAGTTAAAGCAAGATGTGCTAATGAGCAGGTCACCACTGTGGGCAATTGGAGCTTGGGCTGGTTGGCAGCCCCTGGGAGAATGTAGAGAACCCAGCTGAGAGTTGTCATATCCAAGGGCAAGAAAACTTGGTGATGGTGGATATTTATTTACCTCCTAATCTGTTATTGGTTGAAGACTCTTCATGGGAAAGGAAAATAATTCCCTGCCATTCTAGCCTGCCTTACAGCAAACTGCAGGCCTCCATAAGTCAGAGAAAGCTTTTAAGATTTAAAGCTGCAAGAGTTTGCAGCACAAATGCAAAGTGGAAGACCCTGGGCTTATTGACAAGATCACACACCACAGCCTCTGCTAAACATGCAATATTAGGGGTTTTGATATGGGAGTTGGTGAAGTCAACAATTTCTTTTATATATATTTAATTTAGCATCTACTTTGTAAAACAGTGTAATAAAATTATTTGTGGAAGTGGGCTAAACTGGTGCAGTAATTTAAAATCAAATGCCACACATAATGGCACCTAGGAAATAGTTGTATATTAGTAATGAAAGGGAACCGGTGCCTGGCAGGAAACCACTCATCAGTGGAAACAAAGGTGGGAACATAATAGAAAAGACAGGCCCTATGTGGACAGGCGTGCCATGCAGACATGGTCTCCAAAGGAATCCAACCGTTTCATTCAAAAGATAGAAGTGGCTACAGCTGAATTTATTCAGAGAGCACCAAATATAATCTGCTTACGGGATCAGTCAGGAATGAGCAATCCTCCAGGAACTTTGTGAGCAAGAGAAAAGGGGAAAAATACAAATTGAGTTAAGAAAACAGTCAAAACCTATCAGATGGGATGTTATTCAGGGCAGAACTGAAGTGCTTGATGGAAGAGAAGTTATGAGGTATTATGCATTATCGCTATTGAAAATTAGAGAGAAATCCAGAACAAAACTCCTATCCTTCCACACAGGCTAAAATTGACTACAGTATGTTAACTCCAAGTGTTACCATGATCAGTTTATTCACAAATGTATTGCAGGTGCCTACAACTCTATCTGGTACATGGAAGGTGCCCAATGTGTATTATTAGAATGGACAAATGGAGATATTCTGATTTGGGTCCTGGGAGTGACGGAGCATGATGGAGCATGACAAGCCAGAAAAATAACATTTTTGGAATGGGAAGTGAGGTTGGAGGGAAGCAGAGTAGGAAGTCACCTGAGTTGCTCAATCCTCAGTACTGGAAAGTGATTTAATTCAAATTTTTCGTTGATTTAATAATGTCTACTTATATTTGATTTACCTTCAGATGTCCAATAAATAACCTTAATTGTTTGGATTACAGAAACTCAGAAAAATGATGCATATTATTATCTATCAGTGCTTTTGAAGAGCTCACAAAACTTTGTATGGATACAAATAGTGTTTACATTCTCATAATCAAATAACAATGCAAAGAACATATGCATCATAAGGTGATGATGCAGAAATTTATATAAGTAGTTAGCAAGCAAGGACCACATGGTCTGAAATAAGCGTCCTGGGAATAAAGGTAAAATGGCAGGATATAGGGATAACTTTCAAAAACTTAAAAGACACTTAAGCATATGGGCTGAAATATAGTGGAACCTTGTGATTTAGTAGAAATGGAAAACAAAAAAGAATGCAGAAATGAATTACATGGGATTTTCTTAGAGCCCAATTTAGGGAAGACTTTGTGAGAGTTCAATAGTCTAAAATGAAAAACAATATGAGTGGGTAATCTTCTCAATTCTGGAAATGTTCAAAGAGTGACTACGTTATGTTTTTGGGGAGAGACAAAAGAAATTTTATTCAATTAATTATACATAATAAAAATATTATCCAAGGCTATTTACAATTTTCAAATTCATCATTGAATTATTTAAGGAATGTGTTACTAGATTTCACATTGAGAGACAACTAGAGTGGCACAAACAGTGAAACTCTGTGGTATAAAAACCAAGAAAGTCAGACATAAAGGGCATAAGATAAAGTTTCTTCAATTCTAGCTTTCTCATTTATTTCTCAAAATTAAATTGCATATGCTCTATTATTAGCAAAAGTTTAATGTTTAACATATTGTTATAACAAATTAACTGGAAACAATATATTTTGTTTTGCCATATATTAAAAACAACTTTAAAATACAGGAAAATTCCACAGCTGTATGCCACAGATTTATTGTTTTATTTACGATATTTTTATTCACTATGGTATTCTATGCATGCCTTTACCACTTAGGAAACAAACTAAAGCTGCTCTAACAAGGACATTTCAAAATATACTATTTTAAAGGACATAGATTTTTATGTGTGTCTCAAAATAGCCTAAAAGTGAGCATTACAGGATGTAGGGGTGGCTCCGTTTCACGTCATCACTCAGGGATCTGGGTCTCATCTGTCTTGTCCCTCTGCCCTATTCCAGGATACTGACTTCTTCTCCACATGGTTCAAATTTGTTTCATCCATTGTTCCAGCTTCCAGGAAGTGGAAAAGAGCTTGAAAGAATACAAGATGAAAGTGTTAACTCCCACCCAGACTAGAAATGATATCCTTCACTTCTGCTGAATTCTGTCAACACAAACTTAATAACAACTAGCTTCAAGGGAAGCTGACAACCATCTGCCCTATTACAATTATATTAGTGAAAAGACAGAGCAAACCAAATGTAGGTGGACCGTAAGCAATCTGTGCCAAAGACTCAAAATACGAGACAGAATGTGAGATATAAAACTTCTCAAATCATCAGGGTGTTGAAATTTTTTTAATGTTAGATTTTTCCAAAACTTTTCATCTTCTGCTTAACAAAGAAACTTGAAAAAATTCTATAGCTAATTTAAGAAAAAATCTACCTGCATTTGTTTTTCCCGGTTATATTTTTAGTGTTCTTTTATGCTTCTACTGGGAAAAGTTTGTTATACTGATCACAGAGACAAAATATAACCGACATTGGAAAAACATAAAATTCAATATTTTGTTAAAATTCTGGTAGTGCCTATATTTTAAATATTAGTATAAATTTGTACCTGAAAGTAACTCTCAATCCTCATAAAACCAGGCCATTCTATTCTTTATACATTATCTCTAGTTTAGGGATCTAAGGAAGTCCAAATTCAAATTAAATGTGTTCAATCTCCATGTAAGCATAGTAAGACTCTTAGTAAAAGTTTCACAAAGAGAACCTTGAAATAGAACTTGATGAAAGAAGCTTGAAGTCTATCTAATGCATTCCAGACTTTTCTTATTTACCCTGGTGACATATTTTAATGGAATAATTTGTTTTTAATAATGTATTTGTATACCACAGCCTTCTGCTCCTTCTCAAAAATTTGTTTTTACTTAATATCTTTAATCTAGTTTATATTTTTCAATTATTTGTTGATCTAGGTCATTTAGTTGATTGTTAAATATTTTCTTTTCAAATTTTGCCAAACTTTTAAAAAATTGTTTTTACTTTCCTTAAGGGAAAGGTACCAAGTTATGTTATTCACACACACACACACAGTGATATATAATAGATAGACAAATATAGATGTATATCTAGATATAGATGAAGGTATATACATTTATGCTTTGTGTTCTCCTATGTTATTTATTATGACATTTTGGTTTATACTAGAAATACAACATACTCTCATTGAAATTATAAATCTAAATGTGAAAATTTTGGATGATGGATTTCAGCAATATGTTTAAATTGATAACTTATTGTCCTTCGGCTTGGATAATTTGGAGCCAGTATCATGTTATCTGTAATGGGAGAGATGAATAGCATTACTTGAAAGCCTAGTGTGCTCCATTGGCTCTGCATACATCTTATTTCTATTCACTAAAACTACACATGGTAGATCCTATTACTGTCACTCATTCTCTCTCTCTAATAGATGGAAAATGAAATCTTTAAGAGATTGAGTAACTTGACAATGTTACTAAGCTAGAAGTACTAGAGTAAGTGGCTTTAAAATGTGTAGTCTTCTGCTCTATTAATATCACAATATGTGTAGTCTCTTTGTAAATTACTGCTAAATTGCCATTTGCATGTTGAGCCACCAGTTTCTTACACAATGACAACAATTGTGTCAATTTTGTCTATCATATATATGTAATTAATAAGATATATATTTCGTATATGCAAAACAGAATATAACCAATAAACAGAACAGTTAACTTGATTAACTATGCATTTATTTCATTGAATTTAAATTTCTAGTTACTACATTATGTTACTTTCCATTGAAAATGAATATTATTCTTCCCAAATTCTGCCATTTAAAATGGAACTTTAATGAATGACTGTATGGATTATTTTACTGAGCACAGTGAGAGATAATGAAGGAGGTAACAATCATAGCAGAAATACATTAATATTAAATATTTGCTGCACAACTCATTCTTATTGGACACAGCTGTCGATAAAATATGCCCTTACTCTTGACAAGTAGCTCCTGCGTTCTGCTTGTAGATTAACTTGCGGCCCTGCTCTGTATTCTTTATCTTCATCACTGCACCAGTTCTTTAATTAGGCAGTGAAATCGTCTGCATAGTGATTAGGAAATCACAGTTAAGAAAGTGTTACAAAGAGATCTTTCTGGAAGCACTTTGCTTTGGAAATTCCTCCATGTACAATATCAAGGAAACATACTTGGACACAACTGACATTCAGGTCATCGGCTTCATCACATCTTCACTCCTCAATCCTCAAATGTTGGAGGAAATAGAAAAAGTCTTGAGCATGGCCAACAACAGCAACTTCATTATTTAACCTGGGAAATGAAGGTAGTGAAGCACTTTGGTGTTGTAATTCATTCTGTTTTTTATATTCAAAATAATATTTCATCTTATGCAAAAATTTTGTGTTACTATCATAGGTTCATATATTGAAAATATACCATAGGATATTAAGCACAGTGGCACACACCTATAGTAACAAAACCTAAAGTCAAATCCAGCAATGCCTCTTGTTAACTTGTGAATGCAAATATTTTATGCATCCTCTCTTAGCTGCAGTTTTCTTATTTATAAAATATGATTAAATATATTATTTATTACATTCCCTAAACATTGTTGCAAAGATTAAATGAAATTTTATTCGTGAAAGTGATGAAAAACTTCTTAAATAACATAAAATACTAAAAGTTATTATAATTATATCATCAATATTTGCATTAGTTAGGGATCTCCCGAAAAACAGAACCAACAGGATATGTGTATATGTATGTGTGTGTGTGTTGTGTGTTTATGTTGTGTTTGTGTGTGTGTATTAAGGGATTTATTTTGGGATTGTGAACAATTGGAAAATCTAAACTCTGCAGAGTAGTCTAGAGACCCAGGAAGTGTTGAAGTTGAGAACAGTCTGTTGGCAGAAGTCCTAATTACTCATAGGAAGCCAGTCTTTGTTTAATTCTATGTTCTATTGAGACCGTCTGACTGTATGAGGCCCACCCACCTTATATCCATTATGGAAGATAATCTGTTTTCCTCCAAGTCTACCTATTGAAATGTTCATTTCATCCATAAAGCACCTCTGCATCCAGAATAATGTGAGGAACATCCAGAATAATATGAGAACAAATAGCTGGCCCCATGATGCAGCCAAGTTGACACATACAATTAAGCATATTATTACTTAATTAAGTGATTAAAACACTCCTAAGAATATTTCAATTATTTACCTCAAATTGCATGTTTGAAACATGATTTATATCATTATCTAGTGTCAGAATAATATTTAAAACGTTGAGTGTGTGTGTGTGCTGATATCCATTTAGAGGGTTGTTAAGCAAACTTAATGACTGGGTCTGTGTAAACACTTAACATGTCGCTGACGAATTTTAAGGATTCAATTTGTGTTACAGACTATTATCATTGTAGAATGACTGAGCTAGTATGTGCTATGGCTGTAAATGGTCACCTACTTCCTGGACAGCAAAGGTGCTCCATGTGTTGATAACTCTTCATACACTACAGACTCAGCATCCTTGAACCTCAAGGAAAGATTTTATACATGTTGCTCTGAGCAAAGTCACAGTAACACCTCAATGGCACAACCATGAAACTCTCAGATCTACTTTGAAATTAAGAAAATAATTTTTCTTGGAAAGAGTAACAAAGCAGACTAGGGAGGTGCTGGTTAAATGCACAGGAGTTTTTTCCTCTCATGGAGTTTGTTTCCTGGTGTTTTGTGGCAATATATATATTAGACAAATGTTCAGATTATTTTTACATTACTTTAATCTGTAAACTTTGTACAAATTTGAGAATTGAGGCACTCAGACCTTTCCAGCTGAGGCTTGCCTCAATCTAATTGTGATAGAAAGACACAGGTATGTGCATCTGGCTACTGTGGGCCTGGCCTCCCATCTGTCCTATCCAGCTCTGTGACTTTCCCAATTAGTATAATATGTTGGCTAAATTTTATGCCCAACAGTAAGATATTTCATTCCAACAAAAATATTGAACTAAAATCATCGTTGTGGGAATATCATTTTATTTATTTATTTATTTATCTATCATTTATGGGAATAAAGTTTTGAAAGACTCTCAACTTTTCTCATCTTCTCTTTATATTTTTGATGACCCATTTATTTGATTTAGGAGGACTCTTGTAATCATTACTTATGCATCTAAAATAAGCTTCTATTAAACTATCATTAATATTCTATAACAAAGCATCCAATTAATTGATTAATTTAAAAACTAAATTAATCTATAAATAAAGATGTCTCATCAAATTGTTTATAAATATTTTGAAACAATACACTATATTTATCCAGCAATTTAAAGTGCTCAGGCAGCAAAACATTTCTAAGATGAATGGAAATCTACCTTTATGAAGGAAATTTTAAGATGCACCCACTGTTTCTGGATGTTTTGTGTTTCTAAATGAATTATTATCATTTTATTACTTTAATTAAAATCAATTGAGATACTTTATTATTTTCCAGAACTAGAAATGCTCAAAATATTCAGATTGAAATGTCTTCTATTAATGGCACACAAGTAATTAAAAAGAAAAAAATAAGTAGCAAAAATCAGAATTCCTGCCTATTATCTAAATAAGACAAACAAATGAATGATTGAAGAAAAATTGTCTGCAGGTTGTCTATATTTCAATCTAATTATACACTACTTCAAATGATTCACCAATCTGTTGAGATTTCTGTTTTTTTCCAAAAAGTGATTTGCCTCAACAGACCTGACAAACTGAAAAATAAATTGCATCTATTGGGCAAAGTTATATAGATATGTTGACATACAAAGTTTTGATAACTGTTATAAAAAGAGCTTCTTCATACTTCTTTGTAAATTGGGAAGAGACAGGTAGTACAATTTGAACTTGTATTCTAGCCATACAATTGCATATAAATACTTTCCCTGTATTAATCTCTATATGAATGAGTTTAGCACCCCAAGATTTTTTAAACAATACACATATTAAAGAAAATATTTCAGCATTTTAAAAAATGATATTCTTTAAAAATAAATATAGGAGTGTTGCAATGAAGAATGCAGAAATATCCAGTTGCAGAGGGAAGAGGAATACATTCAGCCTCTTTCTTTGTTTCTAATTCACTCTTCCATGAGATTTTTCATGTCCTCTGCACATTACCTATTGCAGTCCAAGGATAACAATTTGCCAGTGCACTACAAAGGTAGCAGAGAAGAGCAAATTCTGCAAATCACTCAACCTGTTAAAAATATATCCCTTCATTTTTAAGAATCAGTTGCAAAACAAATAGTAGACTATTATTTTTAATGCATGGCTTGCAAAATACTTTAGATCCACAAAAGGAGCGGAATCTATTTTTAATCTCTGTATCCTTGAAAAATACACCATGCTAGTTTTATCCGTCATTAATCTATCTCCCTACATTACATCTTTAAACATACCAATAAGACCTTAAGACTTTCAATATACTTTTGTAATAGCAAAGATTTTACACACACACACACACACACACACACACACACAAACACACATCTATTTCCTGGGCAGTCACAACGGTCTGACAGATAATCATCTCCTCTCTATTGCAGTATCCAAAATAAACATATAGAAAACCTCTTTAATGACAATGTATTTTCAGCTCAAGTGGTTTGCAGCGTGTTACATTGGGCAGCAGATTAGCAGCTTGATTAGTTAAGACTTTTACCTGAAGGCACGACCATTAGATATGTGTCTCCCAAACCTCAAGAGGCAAGATTACCACACTGTCAAAAAACCTTCTTTTCTTTAATGACTCCAAAATTTTGAAAGTTTGGTTGTTAATGGTTAAACAGTCTCCTTAAAAGACACACACACACACACACACACACACACTCCAGTATTAGTTATTTATAGAAAATTTTCTCTTAATAGTTCTTTACTTCAACACTTGGCTTGTCATCATTTTTACATATCCAAGGAGGAAAGAGATTTAAGAAGAAAATGAATATAAAAATATATGCTAAAATTCATAGGAGTAGAACTAAGTAGTGAGAATTGTAACAAAAGGTACTTCAGTATATATACAGCACTTTACACAGATGATGGGAAAGGAGAATAGATCATATTCCCACTTATGTATTATTATTATTTTCCCTCTTCTCATACATCTTACATTTTAGGAGAGACAAACCAAAGCAAAAGAAAATAAAAGATCAAGATACCACTGTACAATGTTAAATGTTACAGTAACAGCAAAACAATAGAATGAGATACAACGATTTAGTTATGTTGACATTTTTTTTTTGCGATGTCTGTCTATAAGGATTCTTTCAATGATCTTGTTTGTGCAATCTAGATATTGCATTGTACTTTCTCTCACCTTCTGTAGGGATGATGAAAGAACTCTGCTCTCCGTACAACCAACAAGTCAGAGAGTCTGACCCCTGAATAATTTGGCAGAAACTCCACCTGGCTGTATCCTCATAAACTCGTGTGTAAATAATGCCAGTGGAGGTTTTCAGTAAAGCACTAAAATTCTGCACTATGTAAACATCTATTTATTTATAAAATATTATTGGAAACTCACTATTAGCAAAATATACATTGAAATAAGAGGTTTTTTGAAATATTTGTACTGAATCCTGAGTTTTCTAATATGCTTTTAATGACTTTTAAAATAAGATGGTAATTTAAAATGAAAGCTCCTCAAATCATTTTTAGTGTAGAATCATTTCATGGCCATCCAAATCTTACATCTATCAGATATTTATGTAACTTTCAATGCCTTTAATAAAGTTTTTCCGCAGCGTAATATATGGCAGTCCAAATGTAAGAGTTCAATGTCATCTAAAGTTCTCTAGTTTGAAATCTATTGATTAATGCAAAATATTTGTAATGATGTTGAAAACCTCAAAATTTCAAAAATAACAATTGCAACAACAAAGTGTTAAGCGACACAGAACTCTTTTTTGCTTACCTGATATGGAAAAATAAGCCCCCTTATTAATGATTTTATTTGTAAATATTTGAGTTATCTGTCTCTATAGTGGACAGAGTTATCTGTCCACACTATAGAGTGTGGTAATATAATGACTGAACAAGATGTTTCTGAGTGATAAAGATGTGTTTTTGGATTTTGTGGCAATGAGATTTGGCACTTCTTTTCATTCTCACAATTGGTTGGGAAAAATTGACCAGAAAATAAAATTTAAAAATGGGAACTTATTCATTTCCTAAGGTAAGAGACAACCTAGGGAATTTAATTATTGCAGAAACAGGTTTAATAAGGGATGAGCCCTATAATGTTTTATTGAAGTGAAATGCTTTCATTTTCTTAATGCCTTGAAATTACATTGAAATCTGGTGAATTTTAGTCCTAGTGAAGCAGCGTGGTAGGCAAGCAGGAGATGGAATAAGGAGAGGCTTTGTGTATTGCTAAAGGGAAATCAGAAATAGGAAATAGTATATTGTTATTATTGAAGCTATGAAACTCTGCTGCTGTGCCAGGCTGTATGCTATGTGTTTTAAACATTCATCACTTACTCCTTTAACCACTTCTATCATGTGTGAAGTTCTTATTTTATTTTATTTTATTTTATATCTTGAGACAAGGTGTCTTTCTACAACCTGCACCCAGTGCAGTGATGTAATCGTAGCTAACTGTAGCCTCAACCTCCTGGGCTCAAGGGATCCTCTAGCCTCAAACTTCTGAGTAGCTGGAACTACAGGCATGCAACACCATGCCTGGCTAATTTTTTAAATTTATTTTTATGTTTTTGAGATGGGATTTCCCTATGTCCCTATGTTGCTCAAGCTGGTGTCCAACTCCTGCAATCCTCAACCAGTAAGCTGGGTACAACACAAAAGGTACCTTTACAATCAGGTATAATACCTCATCTTCCCACCTAGGTATTATTACTCATGATCTATGCTATGGATAGGGGTTTACAAGTCAGTATACTCAAAGGTTATGCCCAGATATAAAAATAGCAAATCCTTTATAATCCTTATAATGGAATAGGTACTCTTCTAAGTTGTTACAGACATTAGCTTATTTAATCATCTCAACAACTTCCTGGAGTTAGGGCTATTATTCTACCTTTTTTATTGATGAAATGCCTGAGTCACACAGGTATGAGACGAGGCACTCATGAAGTATTATACCTATTGTAAAGTGGAAAATATAACTATTAGTTAGGGAAACTCCCATTTAGAGGATCAACATCAGAAGAAATTCTATTTAAGGGGTGTGATAAATGGAAACTATGCCACTTTCAGTGCCTACGATATGCCAAGCTATGCTAACTGCTCCATATAATTGTATTATATAAAATCCTTACAACAACCTTTAAAGATGAAATTTCCTCTTTCTGATTGTTACGATGGGAGAAATAAAAGGTTCAAAAGGATTTTAAAAAAACGTTTGTTAGGTCGCATAGCAAGAGAGTCCTGGAAGCGGATTCAGATTTGCCTGCTCCCAATACCTATGTAATTTCATGACACTTCAACGCCTCTCCACCACTTTCTATGTCCTGGATTGAATCTTTGATGTCATTTGTAGGAAATGTTACTTTCTAACCAGTAATTTACCCTAAAAGAAAGACTTGTCAGAGCTCTCTTTATAACAGATCTGCCCTAATTATTTAGCTAAGTGGTACTGTATTAGGCAGTAACTCACTTAAGGATAGGATACTTTACTGGGTCTTCTAAATATACAATCATGTTGTCTACAAATAGAGACAGTTTGACTTCTTCATTTCCTAATTGAATACCATTTATTTCTTTTTCTTGCCTGATTGCCCTGGCCAGAACTTCCAATAATATGTTGAATAGGAGTGGTGAGAGAGGGCACACTTGTCTAGTGCCAGTTTTCAAAGGGAATGCTTTCAGTTTTTGCCCATTCAGTATGATACTGGCTGTGGGTTTGTCATATACCATGGAATACTATGCAGCCAGAAAAAAGGATGAGTTCATGTCCTTTGCAGAGACATGGATAAAGCTGGAAACCATCAGTCTCAGCAAACTGACACAAGAACAGAAAACCAAACACAGCATGTTCTCACTCAAAAGTGGGTGTTGAACAATGAGAATACATGGACACAGAGAGGAGATCATCATACCCCAGGGACTGTTGAGGGTAGCAGGGCTTGGGGGTTAGGTAAGGGATAGCATTAGAAGAAATAAAGTAAATGACAAGGTGATGAATGCAACAAACCACCATGGCATGTGTATACCTGTGTAACAAACCTTCATATTCTGCACATGTACCCCAGAACTTAAAGCATAATTTTAAAAAAAGAATACAGGGAACCTTGATTCCTAAACTTTGGGATAAAAATGATCTATTTTATTTTACTTCAAATTCCAAATTTCTGATAGAAGTCTAGTTGAATTTGGAATGTAAACAAAAATTGAATATATGTCTGGTTATTTTATTTGGAATCTTTCTGTATTTGGTTTACCATCTAACTTTTTGGTGCTGAGGGGATATAATTTTAAGTAATGTTTATATATTTTATACTGTTTTTTAAAACTCTACATTGGCAGCAAAACTTTAAAAGTTATTTCTAATTGAACTTTATGGCTTTGAGCTAAAGGTAGTTTTATGGCTTTGGTAATGGAGGCAACCAAACTGCATATAAACTGCTGAGATGAACAGAAAAATCTATTATTTGAATAATTATCTATACCACTGTGATCTGACAATTCTGACTATATTTTTCACAAAATAAGTTTAACAAAATAAATTTTACTCATTCCTCCATTATAAATTTAGATTTCCTATAAGTTCCATAAGTTGTTGGTTTTATCAACCTTATTGTTTTCATTATAAATATTATATTTAAAAATAAGTTTTAAAAGACGACATAATAGGTGGTTAAGAGCAAGGAATATATGGATTTATGTCCAGACTCCACACTTCTAATTTGTTGCTGTGGACAAGTTACCACGTGCCTCACATAAGTGCCTTGCCTCATACTTGTGTGACTCAGACATTTTATCAGTAAAAAGGGCAGAATAATAGTCCTAACTCTAGGGGGTTGCTGAGATGATTAAATAAGCTAATGTCTGTAACATCTTAGAAGAGTAACTCTCCCATTGTAAGTATTATGAAGGATTTGCTATTTTTATGTCTGGAAAGAATCTTTGAGTATACTGACCTGTAAACCTTTCCATAGCATATATCACGTATTATTTCTTGTGCAGAATCCCATGACCAAATCATTTTGTCTTTAACGAGAGGGATAATGACATAGGCAATTTAAAATAGGTTGTTCACTTAAATGTCTTCAGTTATATGATGAACAATATATAGAATTGCAATCCTTTTAGAAATCAATTTCTAGACAGATTAACACAAAAATAGAAAATAAAAACTATAAACCTTTAATATATCATTTTATTTGGGGTTGTCTTTAAAATTCTCTCTTAAGAATATTTATATAAATAATCCTTTTAATTATTTTTGATAAGAATACATTTTTTTCCTCGTACAGCGTGAGCATTAAATGTTTTCTCAGCACATTTGAAGTCTGAACTTGATTCATCTTTCATCTTTATAATCTAAGGGCTATATTTGCCTACAAAAGGAAGTAGCAAAACAGAATAAACGTAACAATGTTTTCAATGATCAGTTCAGTATATATTTACTTGTAAATTTTAGTTCCAATGATAATACATTAATCTCTGTAATGATCATAATATACCCACATACACAGCATATACACAAATTATTTATATTAGATATACATGTATATGTTTTTGTATCACATATAATCAGTCCACAGTGTTCAATATTTATATGTGTCATCAAAGTAAATCAAAGTCTATGTTAAAATAGTTAATTTATCACCAGTGATCTGGGAAAGTGCTCTCATATTGACAGACAAATAATTCTTTTTATTCGTATTGCTTAAGCCTCTTCCAGGAATGCTACAGAGTGAATAGATTCTTATATAAATGAATAACTTTCTTAGTTGGATACAATCTACTAACAGCATGACTATTACAGTGGTGAATAGAAAAGCTGGAATGAGTTCATTAACAAGTCAGAAAGGGCAGTTTGATTTATTTCCAACATGGTAAACCTTTTGTGATTCCCACCCATAAACGCGGGGTGATGGGTTGAGGGTGAGAAAGCATTGTGCTATAATAATGAAGAGAATTACCACTGAGCTTTTAGAGACAAAAAATGGTATAATATCCTCTAGCACAATGTCAAATGCTTTCAAGCATGTTTAAATTCCTGTGTTAAGATTTCTGTCAGCACAAGATACCAATCAAAGTGAAACTTTCTTTTTTCAGATACTCAAAAGAACTTCATTCTTGCTTTTTTTTTTCCTTTCTTACTCTTAATATACGAATACCCTGATGAACACTCTATTGATTTTATTAGTGTTCTTTGTGAGTTGGGAAGAAAGTTGTACTTCAAAAGATGCCAGAAAGAATTGAAAATACAAAATAATAAACAGAGATCAATGGGACAGCATATGCTGTTTTCCTACTACTGGGCAATCTCATGTGTCACAAGTGTAAAAGGGGGAAGTGTTCATAATGAATTGACTCATTATAATAATACATGTTAAGAAAAAAAAAGTTATTGAAAATGTTTACCGAAATTCAAAATTTGTCTTTATTCCTAGTACACCCTTATCATTCCCTAATGCTGATGTATTGAGTCTGTGAATATGGGAAATTTCTCACATGCCTGCTACCAGGAGGCCTGCTACCCTGGCATGACCTTTATTCCAGATGCAAAAACAGAAATCAACTAAAATTTCAAGTTCTGTATCTAAAAACAGTTTGGGTTTATTTTGGTGACAGTTGTATTTCGAGACATCTGGAAAGTTTATAATAGGTTTTGAGAGTTTGTCAGAGACTTTAAGAAATAATGAAATAACTAAAGCCCCTTTTTAGTTTCTCTTCTCTTCAATTGATTTTAAAGGCCTTGGGTTACTGAGTAATCTCTCTGACTTGCTACTCTCACTTGAGATGCCTAATTCTGCTTTTGCTAAATGTATAACTGTGCTGAACTTATGACTAAGGCAAATTGCAACTGGGAGGAACTTACGTAAAGATCTATTTAAACGTGTTAGGTGTGGCGTTTAGTTTGATACTTTCAAAGAGAACTTAGTGCATTTCTATCGATGGTTCATATTGACAGAGCACCTCCTTAGGCTAATATTCATGAGGTATTATTATGTGAAGGGCATTTTAAACTAGAGGACGTTTCTAACCTTTATATTCTACAGTTTTTTTTCCTTGAAATATGTGTGTGTGTGTGTGTGTGTGTATATATATATATATATATATATATATATATATATACGTATATATAAAATTTGAATAAAACAGTAATAAAAGTGAAAATATTTAATTTTGATAAACAGTGAAATTTTATTTGAAAATAATAGTTAAGATATGTCAAGGAAATTTAATTGTTATGTATGTGTTGTAGCAAGCTTTTAAAAGCATTTTAAGAATATATAAATATTTGACAAAATTATAAATGATTATTAAATAAATCTTTTGGTTTTACTCTTAGACTATGAACACAAACATATTCAATCCGGACTAATAAACACCTATAAAACTGCCCTTTCTGCAATTCTCACAATAAAATTTGGCCAACATATCAAATAGTATAGTATGGGTTTTTTGAGTCATGTTTAAATTTTGGTAAAATACACATATTATAAAATTTACCATTTTAATTGTCAGTGCACAATTCAGGGGCATTAATTATATTTAGAATTTGTACATTATCACAAGATTTATTTCCAAAACGTTTTTGTCATCCTGAATGGAAACTCTGTATTCATTACACAATGTTACCTGGTTAATTTTAGAATTTTGTATATATTTAATTTGTGAAAATTAATTCTGTATGATGATTTATAAATTAGTGTAAATATAATATAATTTCTTGTAAAATTGTACATATGTTTGTATATAAGTAAAAAGATTTACATTTGCATGTGTATCCAATTATTATATCAACAAATAATTTTGATCCATGTTTCTTATGTTCAGTGTATTGAACTTTGAAAATTAATTCAATTTTATATAATTGACGTATATATTTTTTAGTGCTTCAGATATAGATATATATTATAGAACATTTCCAATTATATATTACATATTAATATGTTTAACTGTCAAATATATATATTTATACATACAAAATGAATATAGTATGTATGTAGTCAAGTTATATATGTATATCAAATTTATATATTTCGTATATATTTTAGGATCATGTTCAATGCCATATGTTCAGATATGTATATAATAGAGTAAAATATATTTGATGTTATATATTCTTGAAGAAGGAGTAATATATTTGAAACCAATGTTATTCTTACTTATATGTAATTCATATTGTTACTTTTAAAGATCCTCTTGAATTACAATTTTGTAACTCATTAACAGGAGTTATTATTATATTCTGGCAATTTCTGTCTCAAAAACCTTGAAGGCATATAATTTCCTAAGAATTGAGTTACTAAATTTATCTACCTTCTTATTTTTAGGTCCTACGATTTTTGCTTTTAAGCTACTCAATGTTCTGAGTTTTTTCTCTTCCTTCCATTAAAATGTCAGCTCAGGAAACATCCACATTTCTTCCTCAATTTTCTAATGTAGCCTGGAAGCATATCCAATGTGTATATAAGGTATAGATTCTCCCTGTGCACTTAAAACTTTATTGTAACAAAGAATCCAGGGTACAAACTTTTTCCAGGAGATGCTTGAGCAATATTCTTTGAATGAATTCTTAGATATTGTTGTCCACCTCACAGTGATCCCAAAGGGGCAATGATGTCAGTATTGAAACTTTCTGGGGTTTTGCGAGGCTTATGCTCTGTATTAACACAAGAATAACCTTTTCCCTAAATTGAAATACCTTTTCTTATTATACAAGGCATAATAGGCATGAATCTCCTAGAATTATATAAACGTTTAACAGTAAGTATTCCAATGGAAATGTGTCAACACTGCATGTCTACAATGCTTCTCCCTACCCTTTCCTCAAATGAGTGAAAACAACCTTTCATTTTTTGAATTAAATGTGTATTTTATGTAGAGCCAACAGCTACATTCATGCTAACAATGTTATTCTAGTTTAGGGGTCCAGATATGTGCCTATAACAATTTTTCTTCTTAACTTCTACTTCATCTATTCAAATTGACTGTCTGCTTCTCACAACAAAGCCTTTAAAATGATATTTCTTCTTTCTTACCATCACAGACTCTATCAGCATAAGGACAGTCGGTTTAACTGTAGAACTTAAAACTTCGACTATTATAAATTAATCTGTAATTCTTTATCATTAAATCTCTTATTGACCTCACTGATTCTTTATCAAATCATTTTTATAAACACAAATCTAACATATTTTATAGTCATATGATAGAGTTTGGATTTTTGGCTCATGTTTTGAAGAAAGGTATTCATTGCCCTTCATGCAATTTGCCAGTGTAGCATAGCAATGGTTTTATGGCTTTGCACAACCAACCACAAACCCTGGTCAAAATAGTAACACTTAAAGAATAAAAACAAAGCAAAACAAAATGGCAAAGAGCCTTTATTTTTAACTTAATGACAAGACAAGATGCAAAATGAAAATAATAGTTCATGTTTTTATACTCTCTACATTAACAATAAAACATGCTATAATAGTCAATAGATATTTAGTGAGAATCTGAGTTCCATCACAAGTTTAGTACACAGCGAGAAATCAGATGTATCAGGTACGTTTTATCCACCAGTGTAGGTAACTTTTATTTACTAGAATAAATTCCTATATTTGATATATTTAAAAAATTAGAACCCTTGCTCCATATTTTGAAAATAAATTACTGTTCGTTATGTTGAAAAGATATTCTGACCCTCTAACACTTTGGATTTGCCTCTCCTTAAAAATTCATCTGGAATATCAGCCCAAAGCATTAATTTTCATTCCTTCATGGTTCACTACACATACTCAGACATAGACTTCAAATTATTCCTTAAGGAATAACAGCAGGTGATTGATAACTGGAAAAACTAATCATATCTATAGGAATAAATCAAACACATCGACATCCTGCATGTGCAGTCTGCCACAGTTATTTGAGCAATGTCATTTAGCAATAGAATTTATATATTGAGGCCCCAGAATTCAAATTAACAGCAGCAAAATCATAGTTAATTGCTTAAAAACTATCCTCTTGTCTACATAATTATATTTTACTCACATGAAAAGTAACTATTTATTGCATTGAATAAAAGTTATAAATTAAGACATTCTCTGCTTTATTTATTTTTCCTTCTCTAAGAGTTATTATAAGAAGAAGAAATAAAACGTTTTACCCCAGGAGGCACATCTAATTCTTTGCCCATTGTTAATTCATTAGAAACGTTGTGATGTTTATGGAAAAAAGATGATGAGTATGTGATAATACAAAGCCTTATAAAGTACTGTTTCAAAATTCAAAGGCTCTGCTAGCATGAGGAACAGGATTTTACCTTCAGTATAGTTCATACTTACAGTTAATAATGACCTTCAAAACTTGTTCTTATATGCTGCTGCTGAGATAAGAACAGAGTAGCAGAGGAGAAAATGATGACGTTGAGGTCACAGCAGGGAACTTATTCTCACTTCAAGTAAAACTCATTTGCTTCTCAGTGAAGCATACAATTTATAATCTTTTATATTGCAAAATATTTAAATGATATAGACATTAAACTGCTATCTTCAGAAAATAATTCCTTGAAAACATTATTCTTTCATCTATAAGTATTACCATAAAATGGAATACCATTTTAATTTTATAGTCTATGTAATTTATATTGCAAAGGTATACATTTTTATAGGTAATTTTGGGGGGGAACAATAAAAATAGAAACATTCTGGCTAATAATGGGAATATATTACAAAAATTCAAACTGAAAGTCTGTTATAATCTTATTTACATAAATATGTTGGATTTCTATATTGAAAATATGTCATAATAGCTTGGGAGAAAAGATTGTTAATTAATCCAGTTCCTAGATAAATGCCTAAGTGGATGAAATCTAAATTTTATTTCCATTTTTATTTTAGATAGTTAGAGAAAAAATAACTATTTCAGTAAAATACTCTCCTTTCCCATTCTCTATTTTGTAATATCAAACTGTGTCCTAGTAGTTGAGTATAAAATAACAAATGTTTTCCAATGGGTTCTATTATAAAGGTTTCCAACAGATTTGATTACCCTGTAGATGTCGATGTATAATAGGGAGACCAGTTGGAATGTGTATAACTTAAAGTTACTTTGTAATGGAAAATTCTCAGGAGGCAAGAAAATTGTATCTGAATCTAGATACCTTACTTAACACTATTCGAATAGAAGCCAAAAAAGATCAAAGTCTCCAATATGAATTTATATGGAAAATGTCAAATCCAAAGGAATGTAAGGTCAAAATATCCCTTCTCTGTATGTCTTAAGTGTAAACTTTGAATGAAGAATGTGAGCACTTTTAGTAAAAAAATTGAAAAATAATTGCAGTAGGCCATCTCTTCTGGGTCATTAAATGAAGGTTCCATGAGGACAGGGTATTTTCTGCTTTCAGAGGTAAGAGCTACAACTCTCCTCTGAAATGCCAAACATCTTTGTCCTCATTCTTTCCATTTCTACCAATTCTTAGCTTAATCCTTTTTAGGAATGAGGTTGGTAGTCCATGCTATCACAGCCTGGGCTTTCAACTATTCTGATCTTTCCAGTTTGCCTGAGCTACATTTGAACAAGTCCTTTCGACCTTGTATCAGAAGATGCAGCCGGGCACAATGACTCATGCCTGTAATCTCAGTACTTTGGAGGCCAAGGTGGGAGGGTGGCTTGAAGCTATGAGTTAAAAATGATATTGGGCAGTGAAACAAGACCCCTATCTCTAGAAAGTAAAATAAAATAAAAATAAAAATAAATAAACAAACAAATAAATAAATAAACCAGGCATGGTGGCCTGTTGTGTGCCTGTAGTGGCAGTTACTTGGGAGGTTGAGGTAGAAGGATCACTTGAGCCCAAACTGCATCTGAAGAAAAAGAAAGAAAAAGGAGGAAGAGGAGGAGGAGGAGGAGGAAAGGCAGCAGCAGCAATTGCAAGAATAGAATTTTCAAAGGAATATTTGCCCAGAAATAAACCTCTGTGTGTGTGTGTGTGTGTGTGTGTATGTGTATGTATGTGTGTGTGTTATGGGAATCAATACATGATACTGTCAGAAAATCGTGCATTTAATGCCTAACACAAACCTATCTAACAAATGAGACCTTATTCTTTTCTAAGATAATTTTCCCATCAGTCCCCTTTTTAGTGAGTATAAAATGTTGTTCATTTTGCTCCTGCTGATTTAACACCCCATTTTACACTAGATATAACATTTAACTTAATTCCACTTATTTCTTTATTTTTGTTATTTAGAAAAATGTTACCCAGAATATGATGAATATAACAGTTTTTAAAGATACTGTGTACATAAGAATGCAATTTAGATGATAGAATTTTATATGAAAGTAATAAATAAAATTTTTCTATATTCACATTATGATGAATCCTTCTTTCTTCGGTCAAGGCCATTACATGTCACACACACACACATCTTAGTGAGGACAAGGTTGAATCTACCAAGCTGAGGGCTACTTGCTCGAATTTACCTTGCTTAAATTCATATTGACTGTCAGGTGAGGGAAAGAAATCCACATGTAAATAAAATTAGTTTCCCCTAATGTTGAAGTGCTTCTTTTTCCTAATTCTGAATATTTGACAAGATAGAGATAATGTTTACTTATATTTAAAAATCTAGGTTACAGATTTGATGTTTTTAAAAACAGATGCTGAAACATATTAAGATCCCCAAACGTGGTAGCCATAATGGGAATTTTTGAGATACCAAATTAGTTGTCAGCCTCTGGATTTTTTAGAAGCAGGCCTTTCGGGGGATGGTGAGATGATTTAGGTGATTTTATTATTGATTCTATTTCTTTACTTCAGTAACACCAAGTGAGAACTGAGGCTATGTTTGTTCCTCATACATGTAAGCTTTAGTAAAAAAATAAAATTACAATGGACCTTCTTTCAATAACTAAAATGTTTTTCTAAGCATCGCTACTAAAATTATTATTTTTCTGTATACTGTGTATATTTATTTTGTAATTTCCCAGGTAATATCTTCAGAATCTTTTGCATTTCCTACCCAAGGGTCATATCTATTCAACAAATAAAATATCATAGTTTTAGTTTGGTTATTTCAGAGTAATTAAAACTAAAATAATGTTAAGAAAGAGGAATATAAACCTTATCTTACTTCAAATCCTATCTTTTTATAACTTGAAATTGAAGACTGAAGGCATCTGTGTTTATAGCAATGTGAAATAAGTTCTGTCTTACTAAA
Organism: Cacajao melanocephalus; assembly: GCA_963573385.1. Lineage (NCBI taxonomy): Eukaryota > Metazoa > Chordata > Mammalia > Primates > Pitheciidae > Cacajao > Cacajao melanocephalus. Next base: position 155,625 of record CAUYLG010041065.1, on the reverse strand, counting down.
AATGACTAAGTAAAAATAACTTTGCTCCAATGTGATTAGACTAACAGAGAATGGAATTTCTAAAATAAGAGGATTCATTGAGTTATATTACATTGTATCCATTTAGACTGATATATTGATAACATCTAAGTAGTTTCCTTCTGTAAATATATGGTAAGGTGTTACAATTTTTCATTTAATATATTTATAAGTTAAATATACATTTATGTTTTGAAATAGACTAAACCCTATTTTTTGTCATTGTAAACATCAATACATTAACACTAATAATTTATATAAACAGCTGGGCGCAGTGGCTCAGGCCTGTAATCCCAGCACCTTGGGAGGCCGAGGCAGGTGGATCACGAGGTCAAGAGATGGAGACCATCTTGGCCAACATGGTAAAACCCCGTCTCTACTAAAAAATACAAATAAAAATTTAGCTGGGTGTGGTGGTGCGTGCCTGTAGTCCCAGCTACTTGGGAGGCTGAAGCAGGAGCATTGCTTGAACCCAGGAGGCAGAGGTTGCAGTGAGCTGAGATCGTGCCACTGCATTCCAGCCTGGCGCCTGGCGGCAGTGTGTGACTCTGTCTCAAAAAATGATAATAATAATAATAATTTAGATAAAAATAACTTTGAATTGGTATCCCTCTAAAAATTATTTCACGTGTATGAGACAGAGAGAGAGAGAGAGAGAGAGAGAGAGAGAGAGAGAGAGATATGATATACACAAAATTTAGGGGAAGAAAAAAGCACTAATGAACCCAGTTGACATGCAGATTTTATTTACAAATACAGCCTTATGTCTTCCATGAGTCAGTAGATGATCAAACACAATATTGTTGATATTTATTACTGAAATCCTATATAAACTGAAATGTTATTCTGATAATAATTCTACAATATTAGAAATGCCTTCAATTATCTCAATGAGGCCATTATATTAATTGGAGAACTTTGTAAAATGTCTCTTCTACTTATACTTTCTTATTTAATTCTCACAGAAATCATCTGAGTAGGGAAATAAATTCCTGTTACACACAAGAAGAAACCGAACCCACACAGATTACGCTATAGAAACAAGATCACACACCTAAGGTTATAGACTCAAAGCATGAACTCAAATTCTCTAACTTCTAGCTCAAATTTCTATTTCCCCTGTATCTGGCTGCACAATGATTTATATATAGTATTAGTGTTAAGGGCCATTTTAGAACAGAGATAATTTTCATGAGTCAAAAACAAAAATAAGTGTTCTTAGTGTAAATTTTTTTAAAAAAATCAAGCTGGGTGTGATAGCTTACACCTGTAATCCTAGCAATTTGGGAGGCCAAGGGAGGAGGACTGCTTGAGCCCATGAGTTTGAGGTTGCAGTAAACTACATTATGCCACTGTACTACAGTCTGGGCAACAGAGTGAGACTGTCTCAAACAAACAAGACATCCAAAATCCAAAATTGTAAAAGATCAATTAATTCCAGTACTTCTTTCAATAAACAGTCTGCATCGTAAAAGTTTAATGGGTTTAAATGATCCACTCTTATGACTGATGTTTAACATAAAGTGTTGGCTATTTCTGAGGCATTTTCACAATAAGTACCTAGCAAGTAAAACTGCCATTTAAAGTCCTTAAAACACTTACATGTGATTTACCTCTTCCAAAGAAAAATATCAACTCAATTCTGAGAGGAAAAAAATAAAGTAGTACAAATATCCTTGAAGTCGGATAACTGCTGAGTAAAAAATAACAAGAAGAAAACCACTTACAGGCCACATCTAGGCAGGTGCAGATTTAATTTATCTTTAAAGTGCATCTTTAGATATTTAAAAGAACTATATTTTTCACTTGCTCTGAATGTTTCTCAGGATACTTGGATTATCATTTGTCATGTTAAGTCGTCAAAGCATTTTCTCCAGACTTTAAAGGTCCCCAAGTCACGTACTGGATCAAACAAACTGAAGCTTGTAGGTTGCCCTGAACACATAACAAATGTGTTTGACGATTGTGATATTGTGCTCATTTTCATAGCATACATGGAAGGCCCTTGTCGTGTGTCAGGGAGAGCAGTGAAATTATAGAATATGAACCAATCATGTCTGTAGTTCTATGACAGCTGAGAGATAAATCTGTGTCATTTTGTTTGTATTTGGAAATTTTTTAATAAGAAAAAGTAGAAAAAAAAATACCTAATGGCAATGTTAAGGGATTTGTTTGGTTGAGTTGAGTTGAATTTATTTCTATGAAATTATAGCTTCTCTTCAATGGGAAATTAATTTCCTTCATTTTTTTTTTTTGCCAATGAAATCATAGCTATAGGAACAACCAAGAAGTGGAGTTATCACATCATGCAAGCATATATGACATAATTAACTTTTGAAGTTACATTTCAAAACATTTTGGAAAGTTTATTTAAATTGTGTGAAAAGCATAATTATGACTACACACTTCATCTATTGTTGGCAATGTACCACTGTGGTCACACATCTACTCCTCTAGTCACTTAAAAGTTTCTTCTGCACAACTCCTAGTTATCTGCAAGGGAAAACAGACTCTTCTACACCGGGAAAAGAAAACTACTCTTTTTATCATAGTTCAACATTTAATTATTATTTGTTGCACTCCAATTTCAGAAAACATATTTTAAAAAGAAAACAAATATCTATTTTCCCATTTTTTGAGAAATGACTATGTGCTCTAATGTACTATTTTAAAAACAGAAATATTAAAATAAAATCCTTATTTATTTAATTTATTGAAATCTTTGCTTTGGGGAATATACTTTGTTATTTGTTCTCTTTCCTCTTGATCCATAAATAAGGAAACATCTTCTCTTTATAAATGGAATTTACGAGCCGAGATGGTGCCACTGCACTTTATTTTTTATTTATTTATTTATTTTTGAGATGGAGTCTCGCTGGGTAACACAGCGAGTCACCCCGTTTACATTCAGTTTAGGATTATATGCATATTATTATCTTACTGTAATATAGCAAAGATAATATTTATCATTGAAAATCATATTTGAATTATTTGTTCCTATCATTATGGAGTGCTATGGGAGTATATCTAGAAGTTAACACTTTTTTAAAAAGCAGTATTAAAGATTCTTAAATGTTGCCAAAAAATAGTGTCATTTGCGTCCGAGACAGAATTGCTAGGAAACAGCAGGAAAGTCAAGAATGGTAGCATTTGGCCTCATACTTCGCCTGATACTAGGCTGTTTATATTTCTATAACTCACATAAATTATGAAATATTAAGTAATCAAGGAGGATCTAAAGGGAATGTCAGTTATATATGGCCATAGGATACCCAGACAAAACAATTCCATCCAGTAAGTCAGAACCAACTGTTTATTGTTGATTCTGCTTTTTAAATTGGATATGATATAATGTATTCTTACAAAAATATTAGTAACATTTATGCATATAACAATTTTAATATATATTAGCATATAATGAAAACAGAATAAAGCAGCTTAGATTCATTTTGAGAAGGTTTTAACGTTTTTCTGAATACATTTTGGGTGATTTCCACCTAAAATTGAGAGTGCCTCTTTCTTGTACATATTAATATAATTATCTATTATTCCCCAATGTTTTCAGGTTTCTTTTTTAACAGTTTCGACAAAACTATTAATTGCAATCTTCCTTAAGTGTCCCATTAAGATAATATGAGTACTCTAAGGTAAATATCAACATTCATTGAACTTTTTGTTTTTATCTGCACTGTATATTTTTTCTTATGTGATTTTATTGGTGCTATCTATGAAAATAACATTGTCTCATGTTAAAAGTAGAACTTTTTCCACTGAAACAAGCATAGTTGTTAAGTGGCCAGTTGAAATGAAATAAACGGACAAATAAAGGATTCTAATTATACTTCCTTTTTTGTTAACTTTATGTCTTTTTATTCTACTAGAGTCCTAACGAAGTCCACTTAGGGCTTGCTACTATAAATGATTCAGGCTCAGAATTCCCTGAGGATTATTTTGCTCACCTGTTGTGAAGAATGTGGTCATTGCCTTGAATGTCTACTGAGTTGCTGGTGTGACAAAATTAAACAGGTCTCTTGTCATCTCTAACGTTTATACTTTTGGAAAGATTGAAAGAAAATGTCACTTAAGCACATCTGTGTGTGAGATATGCTTTCTCCTAACTGATAAAATAAAATGTAAAGTTTTATTTTTTTATGGAAACTGCCATTTAAATACTTATGACATCCTTTATTTCATGGAAAAATAAATCCTCAAATGTAACAGCACAACAGCAAGATTGAAATGTGTATGGCCTAGAAATGCCATGAATTCTAAGTTTTGGGTTTTTTTTTTGTTTTTTGTTTTTTGTGAGTTTTTTTTTTAGAATACCAATATCTGTTAAATACATCAAATCATTAACTTTTCTTTATAAACTTTTTGAACATAGGGAAATTTCAGATATTCTAAATTGAAGAAATAATTTTGACTCAGTTATGTAGTATTCATTTTTGTAAAAATTTAAAAAGAAAAGAAGAAATTAGCTGTGCTGTCTTTTATGTTTAAGTAAAATTTTAACTTCCAGTTTCTTAATTTTAAATTTCAAGGAAAAGAATCTATGAAGTTTCATATTTTTAAAAACATCATAGTCAAATATAATTGTCTTAGAATATGTTTCCAGTTCATTTGCTTTATGCCAATTATTATTTTACTTCAGTTTATACAAAAATTATTAGCCTTCATTTTAACAACAAATTGAGAGTACCCCGAAAACATGATTTCGAGCTCTTAAAAACATAGGATCTTGTGTAATGCATTTTTGTATCTATCTTAGAAAGTTCAGCGCTTAGTATAGAGTGATCAATCCATAATTGCTTGTATACAGGAACGTCTCAGGCATAAAGTTGATCTTGTGGTAACCTTGAGCTTTATATCCTTAAAAGGTATGAGACGAAAAACATGTATTAGACATGGCTGTATTACATAGACAAGAAAATGAGGTGACACATTAAGCCATCATTCCCATTGAGGACTATATTGACATACTGCATTATTTTAATCTTAATTAAAAATAATTGTACTGCGCGTGTGCTTTCTTAGCCTTTAATTAACATGAGCTCTTCAAAACCAAAGTGGCAGAATAATAATGCATTCATAATTTGTAGTATAAATGGTGGCCCTAGGGAAAATGCATTGCTGTAATTCCCTTGTAGGTCTATTCTGATGTCATATTGCTGATGAAAACACCAATCAACCAGAGGATGATTGGGGAGAAAGAAAACATTAGACATGATTTATATTTTTTAAAGTATTATATTTTTGGTTTTGCTATAATGTGTATCAATCGATAGTGCATTTTTTTCTAACACCTCTGTGTGCGTGTTTGTGTAATTTTCTTTTGTTGTGTGAAATATAGTGGCACATTTCTCAATCAGGTAAATCTGTAGGTGACAGTCAAGTGAATTTAAACACTATAGCCTTTAATTATAATTTCAACTAAATAGCCTGCAAGTAGTTAAAGAGTAAGGGAGGATGGCAGTGGTAAAGCAGACAATCACAGGTTGTTCATAGTGACAACTAATGTTAATTTTCTTCTCTTCTATGACTATCTTTTTTCACTCTGTGCTTGATGATCTGCATTTTTGTAAGGGATCATTGAGGCAGATAATTTTAAATGACAGATGAACTCCTAAATCATTTATATATAACCTAACAAAGGTTTCTAAAACTTGGACAGGCAATGGATTTGAATCCATATTTCTTCATTTAGCCAAAAATGCAATGTGAGGTGGCACAAAGATATTCAGGGTAAAGGGGGAAAGTCCTAACACTATCAATTCAGATTCATATTTGTGCCTCACCCTCAGGTTGTTCTGAGGGCAAGTGTGGAATCTGAATTGATAAATGAAAGCCTACTCCCTGTTTGTTAATATTTTGCTGATTTATCCTAACTTAAGACCAAATACATGATTATAGGCCAAGAATGGTTCTGCAGGTAGTATAAGAATCATGGTGCAGGCATCTGGTCCAGCTGAGGCTGCAGGAAGCTTACAATCATAGCAGAAGAGTAATGAGAGCATGCATGCCACATGGCAAGAGTAAGAGAGAGATGTCAGGCTCTTTTAAGCAACCAGATTTTGCAGTAGCAGAGTGAGAAGTCATTCATTACTGCAAGGACTGCACAAGCCATCCACGAGAGATCCATGACAAAGACCTCCCACTAGGTGCCAATCACATTAGGAATCACATTTCAACAGGAGAATTGGAACAAATATCCAAACCATGTCAGTTATTAATAGTTTTCTCTGCTGCAAAAGCCTTAATAGCAATGTTTAAAATGATTCCTGTGAAAAATTATTCTTTTTTAAAAAAAATCTGATTTTTTTTATTTCAATTTTTATTCTAGATTCAGGGGTACATGTTCAGGTTTACTATAAGGGTGTCTTGCATTGTGTTGAGGTTTGGGCTTCTATTGATCCCCTCACCCAGATAGTGAACATAGTACCCAATAGGAAGCTTTTCAGCTCTTGTCCCATCTGTCTCTTTTTCCTTTTGGAGTCTCCAGTGCCTACTGTTCCCATCTTTATGTCTGTGTGAACCCAAGATTTAGTCCCACTTATAAGTGAGAACATGTGTTGATTTTCTGTTTCTGTGTTAGTTTGCTGAAAATAATGGCCTCTTGCTGTACCCATGTTGCTGCAAAGGACATAATTTCATTCCTTTTTATGGCAGCATAGTATTCCATGGTATATATGTACCTCATTTTCTTTATCCAATTCACCATCGACGGGACCTCAGTTTATTTCCTGTCTTTGATATTATGCATAGTGTTCCAATGAACATATGAGAGCATGTGTCTTTTTGGCAGAATGATTTATTTTCCTTGGTGTATATACTCAGTAATAGGATTGCTAAGTAGAATGGAGGTTCTCTTTTTAGTTCTTTGAAAAATCTCCAAGCTGTTTTCCACAGGGGATGAATTAATTTGCAGTCCCACCAACACCGTATAAGCCTTCCCTTTTCTCTACAACCTTGCCAACATTTGTTATTTTTCTGACATTTTAATAGTAGCCACTCTTACAGATGTAAGATAGTATCTCACTGTGGTTTTGTTTTGTATTTCTCTGAAGTTTACTGATGTTGAGCATTTTTTTTCATATATTGTTGGCCATTTATTTGTCTTCTTTTGCGAAGTGTCTGCTTAAGGATTTTGCCACTTTTTAAGGGGGTTGTTAGTTTTGTTTCTTGTTGATTTAAGTTTCTTATAGATTCTGGATATTAGTCCCTTCTCAGATGCATATTTATACATATTTTCTCCCATTCTGGAGGTTATCTGTTTGCTCTGCTGAGAGTTTCTTTTGCTGTGCAGAAACTTTTTAGTTTAATTAAGTCCCATTTGATTTTGGTACAGTTGCTTTTGGGATCTTCATCATGAATTATTTGCCTAAGCCAACATCTAGAAGATTATTATTTAGGTTTTTCTTTTTTCAGAATACTTATAGATTGAGGTCTTACATCAAGTCTTTAATCCATCATGAGTTAATTGTATATGGTGAGAGGAGGGATCCAGTCTCATTCTTCCACATATGATTAGCCAGTAGTTCCAGCACCATGTATTGAATAGTGATTCCTTTCCCCATTATTTTTATTTTTGCACAACTTTGTCAAAGATGAGTTGGTTGTAGGTGTGTGGCTTTATTTTAGGGATCTCTCTGTTCCCTTACCTATGTGTCTATTTTTGTATCAGTACCATGCTCTTTTGGTTACCTATAGCATTATTTGTAGTTAGGGAGTTGGATGCCAAATTTGTTTTTTGCTTAAGAAAGCCTTGCTTCTTCAAGCTTTTTTATTTTTTTATTTTTTTGGTTCCATATGAAATTTCGAATAGTTGTTTTCTAATTCTGTAAAAAAGGATGTTGGCAATTTGATAGAAATAATATTCAATTTATAGATTGCTTTGGGCAGCTTAGTCATTTTGATGATATTGATTCTTACAATCCCTTGAGAGAGTTTTTTTCATTTGTTTGTGTCATCTATGTATATTTTTGTTTTTATAGTGTTTTATAATTCTGCTGGGAGAGATCTGTCCCCTCCTTGGTTAGATATCTTCATAGGTATTTTACTTTTATTCATGGATAATGTAAATGGGATTGTGTTCTTGATGTTGTTCTCAGCTTGGATGTTATTGATGTATAGAATCAATTATTTTTGTACATTGATTTTGTCTACTGAGACCTTGCTGAAGTCATCTATCAGGTCTAGCAGTCTTTTGGCAAGATCTTTAGAGTATTTTAGGTATAGAATCAAATTGTCAGTGATGAGGTATAATTTGATTTCTTTTTTTCCTATTTGTATACCTTTCATTTCTTTCTCTTGTCTGATTGTTCCAGTTAGGACTTCCAGTACTATGTTGAATAGAAGTGGTGAGAGTGGATGTCTTTGTCTTGTTCCATTTCTTAAGGGGAACGCCTCCAGCTTTTGCCTGTTGAATGTGAATCAGCTCTGAATTGTCATAGAGGGATCATTGTTTTAAGGCATAATCCTTCAATTCTGAGTTTATGGAGTTTTTTTTTTTTATCATGAAAGGATGCTGGATTTTACTGAATGCTTTTTTGTGTATGTCTATTGAGATGATCGTGTAGGTTTTGTTTTTTATTCTGTTTATGTGGTGAATCACATTTATTGATTTGCATATGTTAAACTATCCTTGCATCCCAGGAATAAATCTCACTTGGATTTGGTGAACTAACTTCTTGATATGCTGCCGGATTCAGTTTGCTAGTTTTCATTGAGGATTTTTGCATCTATTTTCATCAGGGACGTTGACTTGTAGTTTTCTTGTATGTGTGTCTGTGTGTGTGTTTGTGTGTCTGTGTGTGTGTTTGTGTGTGTGTGTGTTTACCAGGTTTTGGTGTTAGAATAATGCTGGCCTCATAGAATAAGTTAGAGAGGAGTGCCTCCTCCTTAGTTTTTACTAATAGTTTAGGTAGAATTTGGTATCATCTTTTCTTTTGATCTAGGGCTTACATGGTGAGTGGATTTTTTTTTTTGGTTTGTTTATTTTCGGGACAGCATTTTGCTCTTGTTGCCCAGGCTGGAGTGCAATGGGCAATGTAGGCTTATCACAACCTCTGCCTGTCAGGTTCAAGTGATTATCCTGCCTCACCTCCCGATAAGCTGGGAGTACAGACATGCACCACTGTGCCCAGCTATTTTTGTATTTTTAGTTGAGGTGGGGTTTCTCCATGTCTGTCAGGCTGATCTCCAACTCCCGACCTCAAGTGATTCACCTTCCTGGGCCTCCAAAAGTACTGGGATTGCAAGCCTGAGCCACCACGCCTGGCCTGTGAGTGGATTTTTCGCTACTGATTCAATTTTGTTCTCATTATTGGTCTGCTCAGGATTTCTGTTTTCTTCCTGATTCAGTCATAGGATGCTGTGGGTTTTCTGGAATTTATAAATTTCTTCCAGATTTTCTAATTTGTGTGCATAGAGATGTCTCAGGATCTTTTGTATTTCTGTGGGATCAGCTGTGATATCATTGTTGTTATTTTTGATTGTGCTTATTTGGGATTTTCCTTTCTTCTTTATTACTATACCTAGTTGTCTATTAATACTGTTTACTCTTATAAGGAACCAACTTCTCATTTCATTGATCCTTTTTGTATGGTTTTTTTTGTTGTTGTTGTTCTCAATTTAATTTTGTTCTGTACTGATGTTAGTTATTTGTTTTCTTCTGCTAGCTTTGGGTTTAGTTTGTTTCTGTTTTTCTTGGATGTTTAGCTGTGAGGTTAAGTTGTTAATATGAAATCATTATATCTCCTTTTTATGTAGATTTTTACTCCTCTTAACACTGCTTTTGCCGTATCCTAGAAGTTGGGTGTGTTATATCTCTGTTTTCATTTATTTCAAAAAAAAAATTGTTCCTGCTTTAGTTTTGTTGTTTACCCAAAAGTCAATCAGGAAAATGTTTTTAGTTTCCATGTATTTGTGCCTAGCTGAGGGTTCCTTAGTGTTGATTTCTATTTTTATTCCATTGTTATCTGAGAAGATACTAGATATGATTTTAATTTTTTGAATTTATTGAAACTTGCTTTATGACTGAGTATGTGGTCAATCTTTGAATATGTTCCATTTGCTGATAAGAATAATGTACATTCTGTGGTTGCCGGGTGGAGCATTCTGATGATGTCTGTTAGGTCCAATTGTCAAGTGTAAAATGGAAATGCAGAATTTCTTTGTTAGTTTTCTGCCTCGATTATCTGTTGACTGTCATCAGTTGGATGTTGAAGTCTCCCACTACTATTGTGTGGCTGTCAAAGTATTTTCTTACATCTAGAAGTAATTGTTTTATGTATCAGGGTGTTTCAATGTTGGGTGCATATATATTTAGAGCAGATAAGTCTACTTTTTGAATTGAACCTTTTATCATTATGTAATGCACTACTTATCCGTTTTTATTATTGTCAGCTTAAAGTCTATTTTGTCTGATACAACAATACTGATCCTTATTCTTTTTTTGTTTTCTATTTGAGTGATAGATCTTTCTCCATGTTTTTACTTTAAGCCTATGTGTATCATTGCATGTGAAATGCAGATAGCAGAAATATGGGAGAGTTCCAAAAAATTATAAAATGTTATACCTACGTATTTAAAATGAACTTTCATTTAATGAAAAAGGTAAATATAAAAAAGTATTTTAAAGAATTTGTTTAATTTTGGAAGATTTTACAAAAACAAAAGAGATTGTTTAAAAAACTAGAGAAATTTTAAATGTTTTGCAATTACACGTTTGTGATGATTTATTAAATTTAAAAATCATCTTAAAAAAAAACCCTAGTGGTACATTTTGTCAAAGAATGAGCAGCATTTCCTAAAAATCTGTTATATTTTGCATTAAATACTTTATTTTTCTTAAAGAGTAACCAGGAGAAAGTTATGGATTTATGGAACAGATGTAGAATAGCCAAAATAATTGGTCTTCAAATGTCATCTTTTCTAAAGCTGTCTATCTATCTGTCTATCTATCTATCTTTCTTCTATCTATCCATTTATCTATATATTATCTATCTACATGTATTTGTATGTATATGTATTTATATATATATTCGTGTATATATACACACACATATGTATATATATGTATAATCCATCCTCATTATCTGCAGCTTCTGTATTTGTGCCATTGCCTACTTACTGAAACTTATTTGTAACCTCAAAACTAGCACCTGGGCACTTTCATAGTTATTCATGGACATGCACATAGTAGCAAAAAAATTCATGCCCGGCAGCACATGTTCCCAGCCAAGGTCAAACAAGGTGACATTCTGCCATTTGTTTCAGTTCTCATACTCCAAAAACACGTCCTTTTCATGGTCTGTTTATTTCCAAGCTTTTTTGTATTTTCTGGGATTTTGTTTTATAGATTAGTTCACTGCCAAAAATGTGCCCCAAGCATTGTGTTGCAGTGCTGTCTAGTGTTCCTACTTGAAAGAATGTTGTGATGCCCCTTAACAACAACAACAACAACTGTTAGATAAGTTTCCTTCAGGCATGAGCTATAGTGCTGTTGGTCATAAGTTCAATGTTAATGAATCAATAATGTGGGTTAAGGGGAAATTCATGTTATGTATGTGGGGCCACTCTGGAAAATACTGCAGTAACATCTATAGTGAATGATAAAACTATAGTAAAGAGAAAACTGCTAAATTTGTGAACTTGAGATTGCATCCGGTTTTTAAAAACTTGGTGGATAACAAAGCTGTGAGGTTGAAAGCCATTGTCTGATCACGTTACTCAGTAAGGAAAATGTAAAACGCTTTACATCTAGTGATTTATTATAAATTAATACTGCATATATTATTAAAAATTAATACTGCATATAATTTAATATATAAATATATATTAAATAAAGAGGATTTAAACAGAAATATGCACAAAAGTTTATGCATTGATATGTTGATGGAAATACCCTAGGTTCACAGGAATTTAACCATGTATTTTCCCAATGAACAATGGCCTAGTATTTACTAATTCAGTGTTCATGGTGAGTTTGTAATACAAAACTACTCTGAATGAAGAGAATTAACTGTGTATAATACATGATTTTACTCAGAGAATCAATTTCATGGCTTATTGAAAGTCCAGTTGTCAATAAAAAAATGTTAATAATTGATATTTGCATAATATTAAAAATCCAAAATGTTTTTATGTAGATCATATTCAGGTAGCCAGGTTTTTACTGATTTCAAAATGTTGTTTCAATACCAATAGGTTTGATACATGTATATTGAGCAGAAATTCTATTAATTCCAAAGTACCCACAAGAGTGGATTTTGACTATAATCAGGACTCCTAACAACAACAATTACAATGACAAAAACAAAGCATACTGTTTTTCTCCAGAAACATGGTATGATTGACAGAGGGTCAAAAACAATTACAATTAGTGAGGGAAAACTCTCACAGGAAATCTGAATTTTTCATTAGTAAATTTTACATTCCGACAATGTTTTGTTTCTCAGCCACCATGACTTTGGTTTGTAATAAAGAGGTCAAGTATTTCAAGATCTCCTACTAGTTAAGCTGCTCTAAAGTCCCCTTGATAGATCTACTGTTTTGACACTCAAACTGTCTCAATTATAATCTCTGACATTCTCATTGGCAAATTATCAGCAGCTCTTGTGTGTGTGTGAGATAAATGACATTAATTTTAGCTTAAATATAGTTATGATTATAATCAATTTTATATTATGTAAATTGATATTAATGTATTACTAAGTAATCTATCAATTAGTAATTAAATTCTAGAATTGTCTATATTTTAAATATTTAGTTTAAATACTTTTTATAAAGATGAATATGTTTCTTTCATATGGGTTCATGTAGCTTTTTAAGATACCTTTGGGAAACAAGAATAAGGTGGTTCTATTTTCTTTCCCGATATTATGGTAGCAGGGACATCATTGATGGAGCATCTCTTTAGGCTGTCTTAAGATTTAATTATTTTACAGATTTTCCTAGCAGGGTACAAAATTTTTTCTGATGTCTATGAATTCCTTCCCCAGGTTTCCAAAAGAGATGTTACATGAATTAAATCTTATTTGGAAAACTGGTAAGATTTTTCAGAAAACGAGGTAGACTTCAAGTTTTCAAAATATTGATAGAATGAGTAGAGTGATGCTTAATTCTACAATTAAGCTTTACTGATGTGTTTTAGAAATGTTATGATAGAAAGACTTGACCTATTGATTCAACTTTTAGTTTATTACCCAGTAATTACTGTTGTGAATAGAGTCCCAATATAATAACGTTAGGGACAGCGTTTATTTATGTATTGCCAAAAGAAAAGATTTTACCTCTATATGCTTGTCAGTTCAGTTTGTCATAACGTTCTGTGAAAGGTTTGTTGAACAAAATTGTGTTATTTATCCAGTGCTTCTTTAAACTTTTCATTTTTACAGGCAGCAAAATAGCAAAAGGTTTTTTCTTTGGGAATCATAGTTTCTTTTATAAAAAAAAAATATGGTCGAAATATTCTAGTTAATCAGTTTAAAGATGCATGTTTGCAGTGGTTTCCATCCCCGAAATTGATCTCAATTTCAGATGTTTGATCAGGAATTATATATTATACTTTAATTGGTAAAGTTTCATATAGTGATACATAAACTAATGTGTGTCTTATAATTGATGTCTTACTGGTTTTGATGAAATAAACTTCATTTGTGACATTTTTTCATAGGGGGAATAATGCTACTTTTTACTTTAACACTTCCTATTGTTGAGATTGTGTTTGCCATGCAGTCATTGAAATTTCTCAAGATCTTGATTTTTCAAAGGGAGTTTTGCAATTAAGCTCTTAGACTGTCAAAGCCAACAATGGACATTCCTCTCATTTAATTTATTTGGATATATGTGAAAACATATCCAATGATACTATTAAATATCCACAGAAATTATTAAAAGCATTACATTTGAGTTTATTAAAATATTAGCTAATATTACCAGTTGTTTTTAGATTAACAATCAAAAATATGAAGTACCCATATAGTTACTTTAATTCAGCTTTACTTATTGGCAAGTCTTTATATCAAGCCTTAAAGGATTTTGTCAAGAAAAATAAAATAATTTATTAAGATGTGCTGATTAGGATAATATAACACCTATTTTACTTAGAAGATCGGTATTAAATGTCAATGACTCCAGAAGTTTTAAGTACCTTCTCCTTCTTAAAATATGTGAGAAAAGGTTGAGCAGAATGACAGTTAAGCCTTAAATTCTGTGTAAATGCCTACCTGATGCAGAGTAAGCCATTTTCACCTATGCTTCCATCCTTTGTTAAATTAGGAAAACTAATATTTTTCACAGGAATTTACCAAGCTTTCCTTGAGATGAAATAGTATTATGAACATAGCAGGTACTCAATACATATTTTGGAATGAGAGAATAAAGAATCATAAGAGACCTAGAGTTCTATGAATTTCTAAATATATTATTGAAAAGTAGCTTGAAAATATATGGCAGCAAACACTTAAATTCAAATTACTAGAAGGGAATAACAATATATTTATATGATTATTATACTTCGTATGTATTTACATTTATATTCTTTTATATTTAGCAGAGTCATTGAAACACATACCTGGGTATATATATATATATATATATATATATATATATTTGAATCTGTACACATATATATGTTTTCACTTAATACTTTGGCAGTGCTTTGCTACCAGTGAGAACATGCTCTTCGATTTGATAATCAGTTAATGATATAAAATGCACATTGTGTGAAAATAAGGTAAATTTTTTGAAAAGCTAGTTAAAACATTTATGATGTCTAATTTCTTCTCCTTAAGCCAAATACAATCTATTTCTAAGATAATACACAAGGATATCACACAATTGGCTAGAGAAAATACTGATACATTTCTTCTTTTTAAGAAAGCACAAATTTAAACACTGAAAAATGCAGGAAGTGTTATAAAAGAGAGTAGTGACTGAGACTTTAGAATTCAGTAAAGTACCCATCATAATGAAACATTTTAAAAAATGGTTTAAAGTAAAGGACACACAGAGTAAATAATTGAGTAGATGAATTGAATGACAAGAAATATTACTGAGATATAAGATGTCACACCTAGGTAGAGTTTATTTGTTTGTTCTCCAGAAACCCTTAATCCACCCAGTTTCCTTCTGACCACTATTTCTTGCCACCTTAGTGAATAAAGTTCAGACTGTTGTGGATTTAGGGTCTTGCAAAGGAAAACAAAATTGCTCAATTAGACTCTTGAGAAAGGCTTCATCTGTCATTGTGAATTACTTTGGTCATTGGCTACCCTTAAGGAGGAAAAAGGAAAGGGAATGAGGGATCATGCTCTGTAAGCAGGTCAGATTAAACTAGCCAGAAGGATTCATAGTGTCATACATATTGTACAGAAAAAAAAAAAGAAAATGAAAAAAAAAAAGAAGCTCTGGTAGCCAATAATTTAATTATCTGCCACTATCAGTTTGAAAGGGCTTTTAAACATGTCCAGAATATCTACCAAATTTTCAGCAGGAGTGACAGCAGATTTTTAAGTAAAAATAAAAATGCAGCAGTCTTTGTAGAATAAAACTCTGACAGACTATGATGAATTACCTTATTACAGTTTCTCGCATGACAAATGTACTTGATCACTGTTCTTCCTGGGAATAGTTGAGCTTATCCAGAGGCAAAAGTTGAAAGGAAATGAGAGCTAACTAGTAATCCTAAGTGTAATACATCAGCATTTCTATAAAAGTATTCAAGAAAACCTTATCAATTACTGTTTATGTCAACAGAAAGTACTTCTCTTATTCCCTAGTGATATACCCCTTTTTTTTCGAGGATTTATTTAAGCGATTTTAAGAAAGGGATATAGATCACAGAATTTTTTTCTTTTTTCTTTTACAAGTTATGTAAGTTATCCAGCTTTAAAAAAAGATCCTCAGGTATGTTCCCAGCCTACATTTTAGTTGAAATAGTAGCCACACATACTTACATATACTCCTAACACAAAGTTTTACTTATTCAAATATTTTATATTAAAAATGGTAATTCATAAAAACAGTGTAAAGAATTAAGAAAACTGAATGGATGTTAAAAATATTTAAACCACTGAGTATCGAATTTCTCAACAAGTTTATTTAAAGAAATAATTATTTCAATTTCTGGATTTTTATCATTTCATTTCTGGATTTGCATAGGCATGCTTCTGTTGGGAAATATGCTCAGGAAGCCAAATGCTTTGACAAAACAGTTACCTTGATTTTTATTTCACTATTTAAGGATGAATTAAAAATAAGTCTCCTGGATTTCATAATTTTAAATAATACATATAAAAGCTAACATTTATGGTCATTACTTAGAAATTTAATGGAAGGTTACGTTGCATTGTTATGTATTTTTTTCTTTATTTGAATGTAACACAACCTGGATCATGTTGAATCAATTTTTTATTATTTCTTTGAAGAACTGTATTTCCTGAGTAGATTGAGTATGATATGGGCAACGCATTAATAGTCAAACAAATGCCAACATCATTTTGTATGTCTCTTTATACACCAGTTTGGTTCATTGGCGTTAATGAGGTCAAATGATCAAAACTAGTGTGATATGTTCACATAGCATATGATATGGGGAGATCTAGCTATGAAATAGTCACTTGCCAATGGTCAATACACATGCTCAGTGAAACTTAGTTTTTGAACTATTATGTACCTAAGCAACACAATGAATGTGCTGAGTGAAGTTTGCAAACTTGCAGTCTTTTCTGCATTTCATTAATTTTCTTAGAGTATACTATGTTCAGGCAGAATGTATTACGTGTGAATAAGAAGCGTCCAGTAATTTTCAAAGTATTGTGATCCATCAGTGAGTTATGGTAACAGTTCAGATGTTTATGACAAGAATCAAAAATAGAGAATAGAAAACATCACAAGTATAAGAAAAAGTATTGTTCAGTGTAACTTGTGTTTTAGTTCAATATATACACATATATACACAAATGTGTTCACAGGATCACATCACACAATGTATTTTTTTCCTCTGGGATACAGCCAAAGACTAAAAATCTAGGAGAAGAATCAGTGATAAACACAGTAACAACAAATAAACTGAGTCTACATTTTAGACCTTCGGATAAGTTCTCCTCTCTGCTGTTCATCAGAACTACCTGTGGAGGTTTCGAAAAATACACAAGAATGTCTCTAATTATACCAATTAAATCCCAAACACTTGGTGTGGTACTATATTAATGTGTTTTGTTTTTTATTTAGAGCTCTCCAGGCAGTTAGGATATGCAACTAAGTCATAGAACGTCTGCCATAAAGTAGCCATCATATGTTAAAGATATATTACATTCTGTGATTATACGAACATTTATCTGTGTACCAGTCAATGACAGGAGTATCATAAAGACAAGTAGTACAATTAATTGACCAAGAGTGCTGTAAGTATTGGAAACATTAAAAATGCAATAACTGATTTTCCATCTTCTTTGAATTAAACATATGTTAGCTGTAGTCAAACAGCAATGAAAGACATTTGGTATTTTTGCTTTCAGTTTTTTTTTTTAATTTTTTTAGTATTTTAAATTCATAATTTCATTTTTTGCTATAGGTCAAGTTTTCCTTTATTTCATATGTCCGGGATTCTTACAGTCTCTGTCTGTTTTAGAATAGTCAAATCCGATCCTTTTGTTTAATGAGGCAATTGACAATTAAAAATTGTACTATAATACTACTGTAATTTCTACTAACAGCACAGAGGTGTACAGAGGAGTAAACTCTTTCCCTTGCATTATTTCATCATCATTATTTGGTGCCTATGGTTTTGTGCATCAGATGTTTAAAATGTGGAGAAAATGACAGCTTATAAAAGTAAACAAGTAGATTTGGACTTTTAGCGTTCTTTTCACTTTGTGTTGTTTGTTTTGTTCTGCTTAATTTAGCTGCTCTTTAGCTTGTAACTCTCAAAGTCAGTGGAAAGTCAAATTCAGAGAAGATCTAAATGATATGAACAAGTTTGACCAGCCCCAGTGATATGAATAAGTTTGACATCTATTTAGAATGTATGAGTTGGACCAGGATATGCAACATTAAGTTTCCAGCCTTATTCTTGATAGTTTTCAGTAACAGGTTAAAATTCAGCAGAATATGTTGAAATATAAAATGGACACAGCATATATTTAAAATGAAATAATTTCAAAGTTTGTATTTTAATTAGACAAAAGTCTTCTGATTTTTTTTTAAGAGACAGTATATCACTATGTTGCCCAGGCTGGACTCAAACTCCTGAGCTCAAGCGATCCTCCTGCCCCAGTCTCCCAAAAAGCTAGGACTACAGGCACGCACCGTAGCCCCAGGCTTCTGCTATTTATTCCTCAGTCTGCCTTGCGCTTTGTGGTTTTGGATTTTGTGAATTATTTTTAACTAATATATGCTTCATGAAAGATGAAATATTGGCATGGTCATTTAAATAACTTTTACACTACAATTCCTCTCTTTTATTAAAAGTAAAATTATCATTATAGAATGAACTACCAAAAAAAATAGTGTTTTGCATAACATTTTAAATGGAACAGTCCCAAGCATAAAAATGCTAACACTTAAGTTGTTTACTTTAAAGCACTGTGCTCAGAATAATTTATCCAAAAGAAGGGTTTTAAGTATGAAAACTATTAATTATGCTAGTAAAATAAATGTGTGAAGGTAAGCAACAGAATTTATTTCCAAGTTTGTATTTGAATTAAGCTATGCAGATATATACTTGTAAACTTATTTCTGTGAAAAACAAATCCATAAGTACTTACTATTTTAAGAAAGACTTTTGCCCTGTTACTGAGTGTACTTATTTATTTATTTATTTATTTATTTATTTATTTTTTGACTAGTTTCACTTTATCACCCAGGCTGGAGTGCAGTGGTGCAATCTCAGCTCACTGCAACCTCCACCTCCCAAGTTCAAGCGATTTTCCTGTCTCAGCTTCACAAGTAGCTGGGATTACAGGTGCCCGCCCCCACACCCAGCTAATTTTTTTTTGTATTTTTAGTGGAGATAGGGTTTCACCATGTTGGTCAGCCTGGTCTTGGACTCCCGACCTCAACTGATCTGCCCACCTTAGCCTCCCAAAGTGCTGGGATTACAGGAGTGAGGCACCATATCTGACCTTTTTAAACAGAAAAATATAGATTATATCTTTGTTATATTATTTATAACCAAACATTTAAAATCCATGTGATTTTTTGCTTTACAAGTTTATCTCCTCCATTAGGCAATCATCTTCTTCAAGGAATAGAATCTCAGTTAACATATTTGACTTCATGACTCTTCATAACCATGGTGTTTAAATGAGTGAGTGAAAGAAAGAAGAATTTAGACTTTTGTGTTCCTCAGAAATATTGTATTTAAGGATTTTTACATATCAATATTTTCTCATGCTCTCAAAATGTATCAAAGAGAGTTATTAAGCATATCTGTTTCCGAGGGATAATTTAACCAATTTTACACCTTTGACAACATCCAGGTATGCAATTACAAATAAAATTTTCTTGCACTTTTGAAAAATGCAGCTTCTGTTTACCTGAGTTGTATGAACTATAGATACCTGATGAATTTTGCCTTGAATGTGCATTTTTGCTTATTTTGGCACAGTAGTGAGTCTCATTATCAGTGGTAATGATTTCTAACAGTTCTCAACATGTCCCAGCGGACAGATACTTTGAGATTATCTGTTCCGACTACCTTCAGTATATAGATCAGGAAAGAAAGGATGAGGATGTGAAATCCTGGAGTTGCCCTCATGGTCATTTCAGAAACAGGCCTCCATGAGCACATATTGTGTCCTGTATTACATTATTTGGCTTTTTATTACCTACTGTTTCAACTGATACCCACAATATTATTATTTGATAAATTACATATCACTGGACGTTTTCAACAAAAAACCAACCTATCCCAGTAGTCAGCAAACTGTGACTTTTTGTAGAAACAGTTTTCTAGTCTCTGTCTTATACTATGTCTAAATAATGTGTATTCTATGAAGAGACAGACAATTTAGCTGTGCATAAGCAAGTTTGTTAGTAACCCTTGTGCAGGAACGGATAGTGCACTTTAAAAAGACAAACTCTACTTCCAGCTGCTTGGATATTGGACCTGAGAAGGGTTAGGGTGATAGTAAAACCCTCAATTAAAGTGAAAAGAATGGGTTCCAGAACAAAATAACTCAAAGGATAAAATAAAACATAGGAAATCCTTTCAGCTAGAAGATTAGTATCTCCTTATCTGAGAAAACAAGTGCAGTGGGAATCAGGTAAATATACAAAGGAAAATTCTTTGGTCTTGTTTTAAGTTTAATAATGAATAAGTCCAGTAGTTTAGGACTTTAGAGATTTTAAAACCTGGTGCAAAGTGGGAAAAAAACAGAATGAATCCTCTGAGTGAAACCGAAGAGCCTGATCCTGTAAGGATATCAGTGTGTGCGTGTGTGTGTGTGTGTGTGTGTGTGTGTGTGTGTGTGTATGTGTATTGAGGGTGTGTCTATGCGCCCAATTTTACCAGAAACAGTGGCTAGAGATCAATGTCCAAAGTGAAGCCAAATTACATTTATTTAAATTTTAGCACTAAACGTGCATATGTCACAAGAATGTTGTGAATACATTAAATCATATTTGAATTGATGTTTTTATATGGAATATGTTGCTTTTGAAATAAAGAAACAGGAATGATGATCTCCAAAGTAACCTGAAAAGACCGTTGAACTAGGAATCAGGAGCTATGGGACGCTAATGAAATCACTCAAACTCTCTAGACTTTACCGTTTCTTATTTGAAACACGAGAGCTGAAGCAAAACATACCTAATCTCTTTCCTATCATAAATGTTTATATCCAAGCATCCAAAAGCTGGGGGCAGTAGCAGGAAGAGGGTGGTGATGGTTATAAATAAACTGCAGTAAGGGAAAGTAGAAATCACTATGAACTATTTTGACATAAGGTTTCTATAAGGACCAGCTAGCACATCATTTTGGAAACATAATCCCTAATGTTATCCCTATAACTGGTCCAAACCATGGTCCAAACAATATTGCAATTTATATCCTGGTAGGCTACTGTGGTCTGGTTGGGAAATCGATATACTATTTAGCTTTCTCCAGTGACTGCATTTCAAAAATTAAGTATAGATACAATTAAATGCCATGTTTAACAGATTCAACTGACATTATTGTTTTTAGCTTATTAAATATTATAACTCATGTCTGTAATATAAATTTAATTGTGGTTTCCATCCATGAGGGCAGTGATGGTCTGCGTGATATTAAAAGTGAAGGTTTGTTAGCAACATCATATTTTACAGAAAAGCATTCTGAAATGTGTGACAATAATAAATAGTTACATCAAAAATGAATTAAAACCAGTATATAAACAGGTTTCTGGTTTTGGGGAACAGCCTGGCACAGTTAAAATCACACTGCTTCCTGAACACACTTTAGATATTTAGGCAATATTAAAATTAAAATACTTTATCCATTTAATGTAGCACTCCAAAAATATATATAGTATTTATTATGAAATAATGGGAGAATCTTCTTATACTAAAATCTCACAGAGTGCCAATATTCCTATAATCATGGTAATAATAATTTAGAATATGCCCTCTCACAAGAATCTAGGACAGTCTACAAGTAATAAACAAAAAAATAAAGCAATCTGGGCTCACTGCCCAGATTATCTCAAATATGTATAATGGAACAAAGAAAGAAAATAAATACTTATAAGCAAAACTCACTCCATGAAGGAGGAAAAAATGGAATAGTAATTGGTCAAAATTGTAGTAGAAAATAATTATAGGTTGCTCATGAATCTCCTTTATTAGCAGCTATGTGTATCTAAGAATCTTTTTTTTTTTTTCTGCTTTAGAATTCTTCAGAAGTCCCTTTGAGATAAATACAAAGGAACAAAGGAAGCTACCTGTACATCCACCATTTTATGTGTAGGAGAAATACAACCCAAGAAAACTGCAACTGATGTAAAATGTGCAAATCTGCCTTAACCATGTTAATTGGAAAATCAGCATATTCCAATTAGAAATTCTACCTCTCAAAACAGACATTATGTAAAATGAATTACATTTTTATTGGTAAATAGCAACCTAGAATTCTTGTTTTATGTTGTGAAAATTGCCTAAAATTGCTCTCTAATGTCCTATTGATGTGGCACTGCAGTTTATTGAACCACAAAACACTTTTGCTTTTCTTCAGTTTTAATTTTTTAAATTTAATAAAATTTTGTGATGTTTGAGCTTTACCAAGTTAAAGCTAAAAAACCAGTCAGGCAAATAAACCAGTGCACCCTATGTATTCAATATTCAACTCTCCTGGATTTTATTAGATACTCACTTAACTACTAAAGTTTTTTTGTTTTCTTATGTGATTAGTACAATTAGTCTTTCATTCATCTATTTATTTGTTTAATAAAAACAATTGAGTTTCTACTCCATATATAATACTATGCTAGGTATTGTATTGAAAAAGATAAATATAATTCCTGATCACAACAATCAAAAAATAGTAGACAGTAAAAATTAATAATGTAATGAGAGTTTATAAGCTCTAGATTCCAATATCCAATATAAAACACAAATTTCCAAGGATTATACAAGAGTAAGCAGCTAATAAGTGCAATGATTTAATTATATTAGAATTTTAAATGTAATTTTAAAACATTTATAGCCCTAATAAGGCACTCAGCTACTGTATCACATTTGACCTTCTGAATACATACTCTCATACTTCAGTTGATGTAAACTACCCTTGTTTAAAAACACACCTCAACCCTAGGAAGGGACCAAGATGCCCTATAGATTCTGGTTACTGTCTCAAATTGGAGATGGGTGGGAACACAGAAAAATATCCACCTGTAAGGATGATAAGTGCTCTCTAAAACAGAACAATTTATTTAACTTTACCTCCTAGTTTACCAGGATAAAGGAGTAAAATGCGGCATTCCCAGTCTTACCACAGAACCCATACTTGTGCTTGTGATTTACACACAGTGAAATTCTTTCGATACTTTATTATTTCCACTGCATTGTTACAGAACGTTTCTAAACAGACCTGTTTTCCTAAGTTTTTTAGGAAAGAAAGTGAGGATAGTATGAATGATACTGTAGTAACACCAGGAATAATGTATTCGTAGTAAGGATATTTCTAAGCTCTTTTGGGAAGTAATACAATTCCACTAAACATTTGGTTGATATTTTTTATTATTGTATGCCGGTGGCAGGAAGGAACTGACAAATATAGATGTCTTCAACTCAATACAAAGGTATTTGTCGCCAAGGCATCTATGAAGGTTCTTTTGCCTATGCATTTTTGGAAACAACATTCCATTTGGTTGTGTCACAACATAAAGATCTCTGGTATGTGCAGAAAAATAGACGTTGGAATGAAAATTGTGACTGTTATCCACTATGTCTCATTTTGTCCACTGCAAACTTCAAAATAATATCCCTTTGAAACTAATGACATGTTTTGTTTCTTTCTGTTTTAGGTAAGCACATTAATCATTCCAGTATCATCAGACTGCATCAAGGTAAAACAAGAAAAAGTGGTGAAGTTATATCTTATAGCAATGCTTGATATGTAAATATATATGTGGTTTTGAAAAAAATGTTTAGAACCAATGTTTTTTTTTTTAATTATTTTTCAGTTCTCATTACATTCACAGGGTGCATGTACAGGTTTGTTAGATGGATGCATTGCATAATGTTGAAGTTTGGAGTATATTGATCCCATCACCCAGGTAGTGAGCAGAATGCCTAATAGGAAGTTTTACAATCCTTTCCACCCTTCCTCTCTCCCCACTCTAGTAGTACCCCATTGTCTATTTTCCCTATGTTTATGTCCATTTGTACCCGATATTTAGCTCCCAAGCTCCCACTTGTAAGTGAGAACGGACTATATTACTTTTCTATTCCTGCATTACTTTGCTTAGGATAATGGTCTCCAGCTGCAACCATGTTGCGGCAAAGGACATGATTTTGTTGTTTTTTAGGGCTAAACAGTATTCCATGGTGTATGTGAACTATATTTTCTTTATCCAACAGACTGTTGATTTCACGTCTTTGTTACTGTGAGTAATGCTGCAATGACCAAAGTTCATTTTTGTATTTGTTTTGTTATGACGTCAATAAACTCAAAATCTCAATCATAAGGAATTTAAAAAATATTTATTAACTGCTAATGTTATTAGAGGATTTATTAATTCTTAAAGTAAGAAATGCAAATTAGAATAAATTTTAAATGCAAAACTATTTTGTTAGCAAAGTGCAAATGTATATTTTGCATTAAAAATAAAATATAAGAAAAGTGATTTTCAAATAAAAAAGATACATCATATACATATTGATTTTAAATAATTAATAGTTCATAAAGATCATACATACAACAGAAAAAAATTGAGGGCTATTAATAAATATTATTTATCATTCTGAAGATTATAGACATATGAGGAATAAACTTTGAGAAAAATGAATTAATCATTTCCCTAGGAAAAATATGGATTGTCTGTAAAATTTATAATATTACTTTTTCTATACTAAATCAAATTATATTTTAACACTCTATTTTTGCATACAGAACTTAGAGAAGAAGCCAAGTTTAATCATAGTTATGGGGAAACACACGTTCCGATGCTTTCTAGAAATATGTGTAATATTTAAATTAATATATTCTTGGAAATATTTGTTCTCCTTCCAAAATAGAAGATTGCTCATAATTCTTTTAAATTTAGCTTGCTTCTGTGATGCTTAAGTTGGAGGCCAGGAGAATTCAAGTTTGTAGGAGCATATTCTGTGCGGTATAGGCAGGCATTTTTAGAGATGAAAAACCAAAACTCCTTTTAGAACAGAGTCCTTAAATTGGTAGTTAAGGAACCTACATGGCTTTAGAATTTTGTACCCTTGGGCCCTGCAGTGCTGAAAGAGAAGGCAAAGACTCATTTATCTCAAAAAAGGACAAAGTACTGTTAATTAAACAAGACCCATCATCATTCATTTATAATGGTTTGAAAGTAAATAACACTCTAATTGATATAGCAAGGCTGTCCCCTTTTCTCCATATCAACACTTGAACCCTATCTTTATAATTAGAGAAGCTAAATTGTCCTTTAATTTTTCAATAATTGGGCTGAAAAATACGGTTCATTTTTCTGAATATGATAATTTAATACTGATTTTAAATAAACTATATAATACCAATATGAATATGATACAGCTAAGCCTTTATAGCAGTGGATTGAGGAGAGGGATAAGGCTTGTTTGGTTATTGTTTTACCAGCCTCAGCTTTCTTTTAATGCAAGTCATGGGCACTCTCAAAGGAAGTGCTTCTTGTTTTAACTAGGAACTAATATTTAATGAATTAATGAATTAAATGGAGCCCACTTTCTATTAGCATAAATAAATTTCTACAACGTGAGTAAGTATGAGAATTATTCTAAATGTATTGCATTTTTGTGTTTCTCTGGAAAGATTTAGTAATGCCTATATGGGTCAGTTTTGTAAATATATTTGAATGAATTTAACTCCAAAAATCATATTCCTTCATATCAAAGTATATCTGTTATCTGGGTTGAGTGGCTCACATCTGTAATCACAGTACTTTGGGAGACTGAGGTGGGAGGACTGCTTGAGGCCATCATTTCAAGACCATCCTGAGAAACATGGCAAGACCTTGTATCTACAAAAAAAATCAAAATATGAATCCAGCATGGAGGCCCAGCTATTTGAGAGGCTGAGGCAGGAGAATGGCTTGAGCTTGGGAGGTCCAGGCTGCTATGAGCTATGTTTCTGCCTGTACATTCTAGCCTGGGTAAGACTCTAGGTCCAGAGTGAGACCTGAACTGAAAAAACAAAAACAAAAAACAGAACAACAAAAAAACATTAAAATGTATCTGTTAAGAAAAAAAGTTCATAATTTTTGTCAATATGACCACTGTTTATAATAAATATAGATACATTTAAAGAAATAAACATTTGGCCCGGCGCGGTGGCTCAGGCCAGTAATCCCAGCACTTTGGGAGGCCGAGGCGGGCAGATCACGGATATCGAGACCACCCTGGCCAACATGGTGAAACCGTGTCTCTACTAAAAATACAAAAAAAAAAAAAAAAAAAAAAATAGCTGGGCGTGGTGGCGCGTGCCTGTAATCCCAGCTACCCGGAAGGCTGAGGCAGGAGAATTGCTTGAACCCGGGAGGCGGAGATTGCAGTGAGCCGAGATCGCGCTACTGAACTCCAGCCTGGTGCTTGGCGCCTGGCGACAGAGCAAGACTCTGTCTCAAAAAAAAGAAAAAAAAAAGAGATAAACATTCAAAAACTAAGACCTTAAAATATTTTGAACTTTTATTTCATATTTATTAAAAACGTGACATTCAAGTAAAGAATCACTTATAAGTTTTTGATTTAATAAGTCATAAACAGAAAATTTTTGGTTTTAAACTTTGATCAATATTATTTTTAAAAATGTATTAACATCGTTATATTAAAACTGCAGACTTAGAAACATAATTTACTTTTATTTTGATGATTATACAATATACCACATCTCAGGGTCCTTTGTAGTAAATGATCCATGAAACACCATGAAAGTGATAAATATATGTATAGGCGGTTTTACTCAAACAAATAAAAATGTAAACCAAAGGAAATAAAAATCTCAACAGCAAAATATTCTTAATCATATTACACATCAGCTTATTTTATTGGTTTTTGTCATTTTCCTTTAAATAAAGTGTAGAACAAACTTTTTTGGCATTAACTGTTAGTTGGATTCCAGCTAATTGATGCTTTACTTAATGTAAGCATTCTAGACTGCATAATATATGTTCCTTGTCCATTTGAGGCTATACTTTGAATGTAAACACCCAACAATGACATTATGAGTCTAAGATTGATAGTTATTTGATTTAGCAACATCTGTTGTTGTTTAATGTACTCCAAGCAGATGCTCTTTCTTGATATTCAACATACAATTTGGTTTACTCTTGTGATATATGCCCTTACCAGGAGAATGCTATTGTTATTTGAATATAGAAATTAGTATTAACAATTGTTTATGTCTTTGGTCAAACAAATGTCTGTAGACTGGGTCAGGCATCATTAACTTTTATAAGAATGGGAATGGGCAAACTCTTTGAGTCACTTACTTCCTACAATGACATAGATTTCTTTCATGTGTCAGGGCATGTAGAGTCATTTTTTTCAATTAGTAATTTTTTCTTTTAATGTTCTTGGAGGATTAATGAAAACACAACAATATAAATTATCAGAATGATGTTCTGTTCTATGTTTGTCATTGTATTTTAAACCTGCCACATTACACAAAGAATTGTAATGAGAAAAATATCCAGAGACAGACACTACTGTTTATTTGATTCTCTATTCACGTTTTGTAATATGCTGCAAAACAATAAAAGCCGACATAATTGTAACTGATCACACTGTTTCATGCTTTATAGGAGGACTCACAGGGATTTAGGATAAATACAAGAGTGATCATGCTGAGGATTAGAGAATTCTGATCAAGGTTTTACTGGGCAGAAAATATCTTTGAAATATAAGCAAAAATCTGTTTGTCCTAGGAAGGATATAAAATATATATAATATAATAATAGAGATTACATGTACTGTAGTTCTAAGAAGATCTTGATGTCCTATAATGGGATATGCATCTGATTCCCTTTTTTGGAGAAAGTCTCTTATTCAGTGTTAACAATTCAATGATATCTTGTGACCTTTTTCTATGCAAATATGAACAATTTGAGGCTATCACAATCTCTCATGCATTGCCCCTTAAAGGGACATTCTTAATTGCTTTTATAATCTCAATTTTATTTTAACCTCCATTACCTATAATATCTTCTTTGAAGCTTGAAATTAACTTTTCTTTCTTCTCCATTTTATACTTTCCAATTTTGGTAAGCAATGATTTTACTTTTCCACCAAAATTCTAGGGGGTTTCATCCAGCATAGACATGATTAATTCACTATGATAAAGTATATTTTTATTACCGTATTCTATTAATCACATTCATTGAAAGAGAAGCATGTCTTTCTTTTCTATGGAGACTATTCAAAGATATACTGTCCTTCTGCATATAGAAGCAAAACTAATGGGTTATAATAATTGTTCATAAAGACTGTAGATATTTTCTTGGTAAATAGGCTGTTTCATACCATCTCACCTAACTTCTTGTTAACTCAATCCTTTTTTAATTATCAGATAGGCATCTGTTAAGTGACTGACCTAGAAATCAAAGTTGTAACCTTAGTCTACTCAGAATGATACTCTAAACATAATGGTATCCCCATTTAGGCTACAATTTGATAAAGAGAGTAAGATCAGTCAACAAAGATAACATCACCTTTTAGATTAGTTAACAAAGATAACATCATCTTTTATATATTTTTTCTACCTAAATGTTTCTTTGAAACAGGCTGAATATGCCATCCCTCCTTAAAGTTAAATGTATTGTTCTTTAAATATGTTCCTATTACTGAGTTATGAAGCAAGGACAATGCATATTTCCTTATTCTAAAAATAAAATAAGGCAATTTAGTCTTTGTGTTATTAGACAATAGTGGCAGCTTTAACTTTTTTTCAAACTTTTTATTTATTTTTATTTATTTGTATTTCTAGACAAAGTCTCGCTCTTGTTGCCCAGGCTGGAGTGCACTGGCACCATCTTGGCTCACTGCAACCACCTCCTCCAGGGTTCAAGCAATTCTCCTGCCTCAGCCTCCTGATTAGCTGGGATTACAGGCATGTGCCACAACTCCTGGCTCATTTTTGTGCTTTTACTAGAGATAGGATTTCACCATGTTGGTCAGGCTGGTCTTGAATTCCTGACCTCATGATATGCTTGCCTCGGCCTCCCAAAGTGCTGGGATTATAGGTGTGAGCCACCGCACCTGGCCAGCAGCTTTAATTTTTAAACCACACAAACTTGTCATCCTCATTAAGGAAAGGAAACAAAATGCAACTTTAATAACAAGTGATTAAGCATTTTAAAGTTTCAAATGGCAAATGAATATGCATTTAGAAGAAAATGTCAATAATATCATGATCATTTTAGCTTTTATGGCACAGTCCTCAAATGTTTGACACTATTATGTGAATAATCAACTCATGGTCAACTCTTGGCTCACAAAGTTGAAAGTTCTCTGAAAGCAGAACCTGTGTTCCATTTTCCCTTGTGAGCTCTGTTTACTAAGAATAGTGTTTGGCATATTTTTAGGCATTTATGAATATTTATGTTATTATTAGTGATAGATTCATTTGTTTGATTATTTTATTGATAAAAACTCTATATTGGCTCCATGCCAGATTCCATACAATAGAAACATAATGAAATTTCACAATTATTTATTAAAAATTATCTGTCTCAAGATTCTTCTTAAAGTAAGGAAACATAAGTAAACTGGTAGGCAGGTAGGTAGACAGGTAGAAAAATAGATGGAAAATCATGACTTCCTTTAAAAATAATTGTTCAATATCATAGTCTTTTCAATTACCAGAGACTTTAGAAATACAACCATTAGTTTCATATAGGGGTCTTTTAAATAAGCAGTATATATTTAGTGTATACTTTTTTCCCCAGAATCTGTGCCAAGTTTTTGAAATACAAAAGGGATGACATGGATCATGTTCTCAATGTCACAATCTAATCATAGGTCTTTTATTTATAAAAAGAGGTATAAGAAAGATAGTTCAACTGGGGCAAATAACTTCAAAATGGACAAAAACAATTTGTTTTTAAAGTCATACTTCCAAAATTCTACCTTTGAACTACATCTTTCAATGCTTTGACATTGGCAACAGAATAAATGCAAAGATGCATTAATAAATTAATTTGTTTAATACCATTTACAGTTTATATTTTACCCAAACCTTTTTACTTCCTTAATTACTCCAACTGATGTCACAGACTATCTGTTTTCTATTGTTCTTTTGAAGACTTTGTCATTTTTATTTATACACAATTGTCTAACAGTATATTAGTATTTAGGCAACTATACCACTTTGGCTATTTTAAGTTTAAAAGAATAATCTTATAATTCTATGGAATCACAAATGGATTAATAATTACCTGGTCTCTTAGCTCCAGCAAAAAAAAAATATATATATTGTCATGTGATAGTTAGATATTTGCTTTAAAAAAATCTCATTCGAATTTTAATTTTACTCCCTTTTATACATAAAATACTTCAAGAAAAGCTTACTACAAAAGAGTATTGAGGCCACTATTACTTGTCGTTTAGCTTTAATAATCAAAGTTCTGAATATATTGCAAATGAATCCATTTTGTTGTTTTAGATCTCAGATTATTAAAGTACTAAGAAATTATGTTGAATTTACTCTAGGATTTATAGTCCTTGGCAATTTCTAAGCCAAATGCTACTGTAAATGAGAATACATATCAACTTATATATTTACTCTCAGCTGAAAACATGCCCTGTGGACCACAACATAAGTGAGTAAGTTGTATTATTTCAGGAAACTTGGGCTGTCAGTATTATTAGAATTATATCATTGTCATAATTCTAATAAGATGACAACCAAGACTATATATGCTTAACTCTAAAATTCACTTTTGTTATACTATTAGTTTTTTCTTCCAGCTGCACAGTTATGCGGGCAATATTGAAGATGCTTTCCAAACGTTTCCCATATTCATTTAATTAAAAATATCTAAAGACAACTATAATAATAAAAAATAATTATTGAGAAAGCAGCTTATCAAGTACTTGCACCCCATTTTCAAATAGTGGGCAGATTACAATTATGGAAACAAATATCATTTCTTATTATTTAACTTCTGGCTCAAGCACTGATTTAAGTTATTTACTGTTGTGGGGAGAGGGAATGGCAGTAGGTATGTGGCAAATATAGTGTTCATTTTTGTTCCTATTTGATAGCCCTCTTTTAATGATTTCTTCATAATTAGGTAGAAAGACAGACGCATGACTATAGGACACAATTCAGCTACGTTTTCTTTTTGAGTGTGTGACAGAGTCTCTCTCTATTGCCTAAGCTGGAGGGCAGTGGTGCAATCTCAGCTCCCTGCAATCTCTGCCTCCAAGGTTCAAACAATACTCCGGCCTGGGAACTACAGGTGCGTGCCACCACACCTGGCTAATTTTTATATTTTTAGTAGAGAAGGTTTTTCGCCATGTTGGCCAGGCTGGTCTTGAACTCCTGGCCTCTAGGGATCCTCCCACCTTGGTCTCCCAAGTGTTCTGAAATGAAGAATCAGCTTTGCTTTCCAATAACATGTTCTTCATTTCTTTCTCTGACTTCAACAAAAGCATCTTTAACCTTCATATTCTTACCAACATTTCGTTTAAAGCAATATAGGCTTTTTTTAAAGTAATTCCTTAAAGTTCTTCCAACCTTTACCTATTACCAAATCCCAAAGTTACTTCCACATTTGTATTTGTTACATCAGTTCTGCACTTCCAGGTAACCACATCTGTATTAGTTTCCTGTGGCTGCTGCAGCAAAATTCTTATTATGTTAGCAGAAACGTATTCTTTCACAGTTCTGGGAGTCAGAAGTCTTAAATTAGTTTCTCCTGGGAAAAATTAGTGTTGGTGGGGCCACGCTTTCTCTGGAGTTTTAAGGGAGGAATCTGTTCCTTGCCCATTCCAACTTCCAGTGGCTGCTGGCATTCCTTGGCCAGTGATGGGTGCATCACTTCAATCTCTGCCTCCATGGTCACATTGCCTCTTCCTCTTTTCACAGTCTCCCTCTTCCTCTCTCTCACTAAGGACATTGTAATGGCATTTAAGGCCTACCCAGATAATCTCGGATAATCTCTTCATTTCAAGATCTTCTTGGCAAAGACACTTTTTTCCTTACAAAATAATGTTTACAGGTTTCAGGAATTAAGATTGTACATCTTCATGGGACATTTTCCTAGCCTACTATCAGGGCCATTTTAGAATTCTTCCCACCATATTCCTGAAAATAAGAAAGTTATACTATATTTTTCAGAGTACTTCAGGACTAGTCATATATTTCTTACTAATTCCCTATAATCACGGAATATAGTATAATGTAAATAATTTTTAATATTTATAATATAGCATTACATAAATGGTCTAGTTTAGGCATAGCAGACCTTTGCCATTACTTTCATCTCTAATTCATTTCATGTCCACGCCCTCGCTTGTTTGGAAATGATGGATATGGGGGGAAATAGCACAAGCACCCTGTTTTTGCCTTTCACAGACAACTATTTAAATAATACATATTAGAATATAACATAAATATGTACTTAAGCGATATATTTCCCTGGAAGTGATACTTATTTTTTTTTTCTTTTTAATCGTATTTCTTCTGTAAAATCATGTTGGATTTTACTCTCAGCTAATTACTCAATTATATCGTTATAGTAATCATAAATCAATATTTTTATTATATAATCTGGTGTTCCACTAGCTACATTTGTGGCTTAGTTTCTTTTGTTTATATTGGAATACCCAGTAAACACATCCATTTTAAAAATCCAATATCATATGACTCACATTTTACTAGTGTAATGAAGCATTTTGTAATCGTTTTCACTGGGCTCATTATAATACTAATAAGCATGACATCAAGTTTTTACATGTTTTAGAAAGTGAAGTTTTCGGAAGAGCTTGGACTGTAAGCTAACGACTACAATGCAGGATAAACACCGAAGTGACATTGAGTTAGTTATAGAGTTAAAGTAAACCCACAGCTACATTGATTTTCTATTGGAAGAAATAGTGAACACTTTGGCCAAGTCCCTGCCACTATTTTAAATATATCAATACAAGTTAGAGAAAGCAATTCCGTACAGTTATTTTTTTTCTTTATGCCCATCGAATTTGGAAAGAGACTACATAATGAGAAAAGATTTCACTTCATTGAGTAAAAAGTGCAAAATAATTGCAAAACTGAATATGTATTTTTATTAACAATTAATATTAATTTTCTCAATCAGATGCACTAAAATCTACCAACAGTGCTATTGTCCCTGGAGACTATGTCGTATTTTATTCATTTTAGCTTCATATGCATGATATGCTTCTTTTTGTTTATAATTGACTAAAGGACATTGTTATAGACAAACTTTAACTCTTTCATTGAGAACTCAAAGTGAACAGCATCATCTGTGAATTATTTACAGATATAATTTCCAAAGATTCTCATAAGTCTCCTTTTAAAAAAAGGAGTGTACAGATTTGTATGTATTGTTTACTGAAAACTGTCATTATATCATAATATTTATTATATATAAGTAACACAAATATAAAATACACTTTCTCACTGATAAAAATATTTTGATTTCTGCATACATATCTAAATATACTAATCATTTTAGTTCATGTGTACAATGCTAATCCTGAATTTTTATAACCAACTACTAAGAAGGAAAATTATATTTTAAGCACTTACTCTGTGCCCTGTACTGTTATACAGAAACGTTATTTGCATTGTGTCAATGCATTCTTGCAATTAAATTTTTAGGAAGAAAAAATATTACCAGTTCCCTACTTGAGCGACAGCTGTAGGAAACTGACTCTTTGGATGTTTATATAGATTCATCTTCTATTAGACCTTATCCGTTATCTCTAACTTATATCAGAGAAGGAAAAGTACTACAAATTTGTATGGTTGTCTTAAAAAATATATTTAAAGGAATATGTTAATAAAAACATGAAAGTATACCTGGGCAAATTTGAACTAGGTATTTTTGGACATGCATGTTTTTAAGTAATAGCTGATTTTAATTCCAAATCATTTCAGATTGAGGGGTGGATTGCATTGTTTTTCATTGTGGGAAAGTTTTTGGAATGCTTTATTGATGTACTAAACTGCAATAATCAGGTTAACTTGATTATTTCCAGTCTCCAGTGAGAATTTATGCTATTCCAGAAAACAAAATGTGGTACAACATAACTTACCTACAAAGATGATCTTTGCCATGAAGAAAGATGAAGCACTATCTGATTTCATATGATAACTCATAAAATTATTCAATGATCTACTTTTCTTAGTAAATTCTCCTTCAGCAAAGTAAAAATGAAAGCAATTGTTTAGGAAATGACTGTATAAATCCACTTTTCCTCAAAAGTGAGACTCTAGGAATGAAGTGACTATTTTAGAACAGATTTCTGTGACTGCATTCTCAGCTTAGCTTTGGATGTGCCAGAGTATTTTTTCTTGATTTTAGTCAAATCCATTATATAACTGAATAAATGGCCTCTTTTGAGGAATTAGGCTCTTCCTCAGAAGAATTACATATCCGTATATGAAAGCTTCATGGATCTTAGCTAACTATATTTATTTTTTTACACTCAGTACTCTTAGCTACTTATGCCTATACACTTATTGATGTCATTTGCATTTAAGTGAGATGATTTAGGTCACTCTTTTATGTTTATATCTTTGTTTACTGAAACAGCATTGTTTAGGATTTGTTTACTTTAATGATTGTAAGCATGAGATTCTCCCTGACAACAATTCTTTTCTGTAAATGAATATTTTGAAAATGAAAAGTAATTAAAGATTAACAAAAGTAAGCAAAATGGATTTTTAAAGCTCCTTAATTATTATTTAAGACACAATGGGTATTTAAGATAACCAATCTTCTGCAGAAAATTTAAAACCCTGTAGCTAATTTACATATTCAGTGAGTTTATTGAATTCATTCACATTTGACAGGTGAGGGAATTGTGGCAGAGAATTTAAGAGATTTATGGAAGGTCACTCAGAAAATCAGTGAGAGCCGAAAATCACACAGAACGCTCTTTTTGTGTATTCTTGTGTCGTGATACTCAGTAGCTGAAAATGAATACTGCACTGAGCCACACTTGCTGATGGAGGTCTGCTCTCTCCCTCAGAAATGATATTCCAGAGTGGTGCAAGTCACTTTTCCAGGGCATGATAGCTAGCAAATGATCTTCACAGCTCTCTGAGGGAATGCTTATGGGTTTGAGGAAATCATACTCTAATGTCAAAGACAGTATTAATTTTTGTTTCCTTTGTATATCTGTAGATGTCTTATCTATTTCAGCCTACTCATCTCCTCTCAGTTCACTATTCTGTTCATTCATTCAGGTTTTACTTTCTGTTAGGTGATAGGCAGTATACACCAGGATATCATTCATCCCCTTGCCTGTTTCTCTTCCCTTTAGTTTTCTTTGTCACCTTGCCTAGTTATACATTAATAATACAATAATAATTAACACTAATTTGAAAATAATCTAAAAATATTTCAAAAATTATTTTCCCTTTTCTGATACTAATTCATCTTCCGTTTTCTGTTCTATTTGAGCCAGTTAATTAAATCATGTTTATGGAAATGCTTCATGACGTTCATCCCACAAAGTAGATGCAAAATAAATGACGATTTCTGCCATTCCTTTATAGTATAGAGGTAATTCCATTAAATAAAGATCAGAAACTTAATATTGTAGTCAAACAGTAATGTAGCAAATACTGTTATTTTTAAACTATTTATGGCAATTCATTGTCATTGTTATTTTTCTAAACAAGTCTGGACAACGTAGTTCCAGAGAAATGGGTTCACAGTCCACATATATTAACTGCTATTGGATCTTATTCTGTTTCTCTGTTCTGTTCCACCGAGGAATCAAAAAGCTTGTGAGTTTGCTGCCTGTCATAAGAGCAGTGAACATACTCATTGACTGACTTCTCAAGTCTAAAATAAGAAGGCAGAAAGTATGAAGAAATACAAATTTGAGAAATTTGGGTTTAGAGAGGGACAGAAAGACACAGCGCTGATAGCCCCCACATCCCAAGCATCAGGAACTCTTGGAGAGAGAGAAGGGAGGTCACAGGTAACACCATGTTTAGGGATTTAATAGGAGAAATGAAAAAAACAAAAACAAAAACAAAAGACATGTAATACCATAGCCCAGCTACTACCAAGAAACAAGACCACATTATTTATATCCTGCTTTTCCCAGGAAAACGAGGAAAATTGACGAAAGAGCAATAAATATTTGTTTTGATCAGACCTCCACAAATTTGCTAGGTTAAATTCCCATTAATGTGCATATATTGCCTACAAGCTGTAAGCTACTTGAGGGTAACATGGGGCTTTGGGCAGATCCCCACACATCCTGATCTATTTCTTGCACTCAGAGCATCTTGGAAATAGAAAGCCTCGAAACTATGGTGAGTTAATAAATGACAAAACACATTTCTGCTTCAAATCTAATCAGAGATAAAGGAAGGAAGGCTGCATTACAGAAGTCTGAGTTAAATGTGTCTAGATTGGATTCCCAGAGTGATTTGTGCATAAGCTAGGGCATGATATATTAATTATGTATCTCTTTATATGTAAAAAGTGGGTAATAAACATAACTAAAGGAAATTTGAACATTAAAATATAATTATATAGATAAAGAGTTTAAGTATATGTTAAACAATCAATAAAATGAAAACTGAAAATGTTTGGGTGTGTACAGGCAGGTTCACGCACATTTACATTGGCAAGGAAAAGAACCCTTTTGGCCGGGAGCCATGGCTCACGCCTGTAATCCCAGCACTTGGGACGCTGAGGCGAGTGGATCGCCTGAGGTCGGGAGTTCGTAACTAGCCTGACCAACATAGTGAAACCCCGTATCTACTAAAAATACAAAAAAATTAGCTGGGTGTGGTGGCCGGCGCCTGTAATCCCAGCTACTTGGGAGACTGAGGCAGGAGAATCACTTGAACCTGGGAGGCGGAGTTTGCAGTGAGCCAAGATCGCGCCATCGCACTCCAGCCCGGACAACAAGAGCAAGACTCCGAAAAAAAAGAAAAAAAAAAAAAAAAAAAAAAAGGAGGAAGGAAGGAAGAGAGAGAGGACTCCTTTTCCAAAATATGTATCTAATTGCTTGCTTATCTGAATTTTTTTCTGTAGCTTCAATGACAACAATCTTCAGTACAAAAAAGAAAGTAATAATAATATAAAGTGTAGTGAGTCTCATTCATTATATAGGAAACAGATTTTTTATCTTCTTTTTTACTTTATTTTTACTGATTTTATTATTTTTTTACTACTTTTTTCTTACTGCAATACTTTACTAAAGTATAGAAGGATATGGGGGTCTCTAGTGAAGCAGGTATATCCATAGAGAGGAAAAATTGAATACATGGATAAAACAGTTTTGTTGATCTATTTTAAATAAACAGAAAATAAGTAGTGATGCATTTGTACACTGTAGCCCAACAAAAAAATTAAACTGATCATTTAGTGGTTGGCTAAATCAGAGATAAATTTGAAATATTGTTAATTATTTAGAGATAGACCTTATGAATGACAAGATGTACATATGCTTCTAGGTTATAAGAAAATCATCCAACACTGTGAAGATCATCCATAAGGAGCTCTGCCTGTAATCAAAATAGAAATGTCTTGCTTTTGTGAGTTATGGTCCCCAAAATAAATTGACTAGAAGGTGATGGAGTTTATGAACCTTTCCAAAGAGGCAGCTTTTTATTTCATTAATTATCTTTGTTCTCCGGTTTTTCTATTTTATTAATTTCCATGCTGATCTTTATCATTCTTTCTATTTATTTTGTGTGCAATTTTTTCTTATTTTTCCAGTTTCTTAATATGAATGAGGTCATTGGCTTGAGAACTTTCTTACGTTCTAATGTAGGTACCCAGTGCAATAAATCTATTCCTAAGTACTGGCATTTTACCCATTGTGATATCTTGTTTTTCATTTTTATTTAGTTTTTTTTAATATATACTATTTAATTTTCTTTATTTTTTTTCTGTTTTTTTGTGTCAGAGCCTTGCTCTGTCACCAGGCGCTAGGCTGGAGTGCAGTGGCGCGATCTCGGCTCA
This sequence comes from Cacajao melanocephalus, assembly GCA_963573385.1. Lineage (NCBI taxonomy): Eukaryota > Metazoa > Chordata > Mammalia > Primates > Pitheciidae > Cacajao > Cacajao melanocephalus. The sequence goes on along the minus strand of CAUYLG010041065.1, from coordinate 117,754 downwards.
CTGCAATCTCCGCCTCGCAGGTTCAAGCAATTCTCCTGCGTCAGCCTCCCTAGTAGCTGGGATTACAGGCGTGCGCCACCATGCCCAGCTAATTTTCGTATTTTTTTAGTAGAGACGGGGTTTCACCATGTTGGCCAGGATGGTCTCGATCTCTTGACCTCGTGATCTGCCCGCCTTGGCCTCCCAAAATGCTGGGATAACAGGCATGAGCCACCGTACCCGGCCGCTATTTAATTTTCAATAGTTGTATATACCAAAAAACTTTCACGGTTCAAATAATATATTTATATGACTTGAATTCTTTTAAATTCATTAAAATTTGTTGTATGGCTTAGTATATGTTCTATCTTGATAAATGCTTTGCAGGTGCTTGGGAAAAATGTGTAATCTACTGCTGTTGGAGGGCATTTCCAAAAGTTTAGTTAAGTTAATTGATAAGATTGCTCAAATTACTATATATTTACTGGTATTATCTTAATTTGTTCAGTCAATTATTAGCAAGGGAGTTTTAAATTTTCAGACTATGATTATGGATTGGTCTATTCCTCCTTAGATTTCTATTAGTTTTTGTCTTATGTATTTGCACTTACACTTAGTACACATGCTCGATGTTACACGTGTAAATGTTTAGTATTTTTATGTCCTCCTGATGAACAGATACCTATACTATTAAGAGATTATATTCTTCATTTATGGTAATACTTATTGTTCTGAAATAGATTTTTCCTTATATTAATAAAGTTACTTCCTGTTTCTTTCTTTGGGAGGGAAACATCACACAGCAGGGCCTGTTGAGGGGTGAGGATTAGGGGAGGGATAGCGTTAGGAGAAATACCTAATGTAGTTGAAGGGATGATGGGTGCAGCAAACCACGATGACACGTGTATGCCTATGTAACAAACTTTCAGGTTCTGCACATGTATCCCAGAACTTAAAGTATAATTTTTAAAAATGTTTTAATTTAGAAATTATTTTTAGATTTAGAGAAAAATTTCAAAGACTGAATGGAGAGTTCTCATGTATATCACACACAATTTCTTCTATTATTTACATCTACCATTAATATGTCACATCTCTTACAATTAATAAGCCAATCATACTAGGGTACTTTTAACTAAAGCCCATACTTTATTCAGATCCTTAGTTTAAACCTAATGCCATTTTTCTGATCCAGAATCCCAACCATGATGCTAACATTATATTTAGTAGTCATGTGTCCTCAGGTTATTCTTGGTTGTGACTATTTCCGGCTTTCTTCTATTAGTGGTAGTGTGCTGTGTCTTATTTTATCTTACTTGTGTCTTTCTATTTGAAGCATGTTTCTTATAGGAAGCATATAGTTAGGTCATGCTTTTTTGATGGATGTGATAATCATTGTCTTTTAACTAGGACAATCTTTGTTTTTTAATCATTCCTATGTAACACGATCATTTATTTGGTTAAGTTTATCATCTTCCTACTTTGGTCTATCAATTTAACTTAGTCTCCGTTCCCATTTTCTCCTTTTCTGCATTCTTTTGGATTTGATATTTTATGACACTTTTTTTAAATCACTTTTTGGCGTTATCATCGAAGTTCTTTTAAAAGTATTTCGGTATTTGTGGTAGGATTTATAGTTTACAACCTTAACTTATCACACTGTATATTCAATTGATATTTTGCCACGTAAAGAAAAAGAACCCACAATCTGATAATCCTCCTTTTCTCCTAACATTTGTGCTATTATTGCCATTCATTTTACCTTTACATAGTTATAAACCTTACACTGTACTGTTACCATTTTTATTTAAAAGATGGATGATCATGTCACTGCACTCCAGCCTTGCCTGTTATCTTGTCTCTCTGATACTCTGTTTTAACAACTGTAGCCTCCTCATGAGTCAGCCAGGCCTCTCTTGGAGTTCCCATTCCTCTAGCAGAACTCGAAAATTCTCTCAATATAGTAAATTGGAAAAATGTATAGCTCATCTCATTTGCCTTTGATCTTTCAAGGTTCACTGTCTTTTATTTCCTGATAACAAGTGTTTTGCAAGCTGACATTTCATGTATTTTGTCTGTTTCAGTGGGAGGGTTAATCTGGTCCTTTTTATTACATTTCGGCCTTCTAAAATAAATTAAGAGTAGAGTAGTTCTCTATGTAGTGATTTTTTGCAAGTGGTCTAACAGGAATTTAAACCTCATGTGGAGATATCAAATGTATACACAGAGTTATGTAGCTTCTCAAATCCCAAGCCTCCTTGTACTAGGAATTACGGAAGTAGATTTAAAACAAAACCAAACAAAAGCTTAGTGCTATGTAAGAATGAGATATAATAGGAAGAACACTGGACTTGAATCAGATGAACCAAATAAAAATCCAAAAATATATCCGTATGACTCTGAACAAATAATGCAGCCCATTTAAATCTCATTTTCTTTACACACACAAAAAAGCTGAATTAATAGTTCCAAGCTTACAAGTTTATATTGAAGACCAAAAATGAAACACACTGTGTGGCTCACACTAGATCCCTAGAATGCTTTATTCTGTACTAAAATGGATTAGCTTTCATATCAACTTGCATGAACCTGAATGCCTAATATGTGCAAGGTACCATCATGTGTTATGATTTACCCTGTCAAAACTAAAAATACAACTATTTTCCCCATTTTATGGCTAAGGAAACTGAATCTCCAAAAATATGTAATTATGGCTGAATTTACAAAATGAGTAAGAATTTGTTTAGGATTTGAACACAATTCAGTTTTAATCCATGCTTTTTTTAATGCTTCTTTCTGCAGAGGTTAAGACACTTTTTCATAAAATAATTTAAATTATTATTTTAGTTTTAGAAATATGGATGAAATACCAGATTTTCTTGATAGACACTTGCTATTTTGTGTGCTAGTTACATCTACAGTTCTATAGAGGCCAGGAAAAGTGTCTTACACCTGTAATCCCAGCTCTGTGGGAGGCCAAGAAAGTAGGAGAGCTTGGAGCCAGACATTTGAGAGCAGACTAGGCATCTTTGGAGACATGGTCTTTACAAAATATTTAAAAATGAGCTGGGTGAGACGGCGCCATGCCTGCAGTTCCATCTGTTCAGGAGGCCCAGGTGAGAGGCTTATTTGAGCTCAGGAGTTGGAGAGCTGAAGCATACAGTGAGCTATGATCATGTCACTGCACTCTAGCCTGGGCAACAGAGCAACATCTTTTCTCAAAAATAAAGAAAGGAAAACTTCTGCGGAGTCTGTAGTTACGTAGTATTACTTCTACAAACTCTACAATGTGGTAAATACTCAAAATGAAGCTCTGAGTAAGTGGAATTCTTTTTATATGCACAATATATATGATAAATTATCATTATTTTCCTTAAGATACTGTTTTTGACAATGACATCTCGAAAAATTCTTAGTTATAACCTGAAAAAAAAAATCAAAATGCACACCCATAAGAAAATAGCTACCAGTTTTTTAGTTTCTGATTCAACATGTTTTAGTTATTCTTTATGACTTAACATGAATTTCTATTATGCATAATACAAATTGACAGTGTCTGAAAAGCATTTCAGAAGCCTTGCAAATGTCATAGCTACTCTTAAAATCACATCCTGTTATTTTATGTTAATATTTTTAAATGCTTTGCATTAACAGCACTCTGAATCATTATAACGAGGATTACATTTTTTCTCCAAAGAGTAATATTTTATGCTCTTTCATTATGACCTTTCTTTTAGTCTGTTTTGAGTTCAGTCTATCTTCCTTTCTCTCAAGTATTATTTAGTAGAAATGTTTTAACAATTCATTGCTTATGTATGATGTTTAAGACTGGATTTTTCAGTCTGACTCTGTGTCTTCCATCTGCACTTAGAGACACAGACCACTTTTGCCACAATCTCACAGGCACAGAAATCACCTTTCAAGTTTGTATATTTTCCCACTAACCAAGCTCTCACGAATCTATCTTGTTGCTTTTTCATGTTTCTCCCCTCAGGAACCTCTACTGTCACCTTCCTTTTGTCATTTTCACAGACAGCCTGAGTGCCACACATCAGTTTGCTGCTCTGCTTACCTATGTGGCTTTCCGAGGGAAAAATCCTACAGTAGCTTAGTTCTAGAGTAACAATGGCAAAAACATCAACTCAAACACACACACACACACACACACACACACACACACACACACACACACACATAAAATCTTACTGCTTTCTCTTTATAGCTTAGTAGCTATGACTTCAGAATGTGGAGTTAGCTTCCTGACTTCAAATCCCAGCTCTTTTAGGGAATAACTGTGTGACATTCGACAATATTGTTTAACCTCTTTGTGTTCCAATCTTCTTATGAGTTAAATGAAAGCAGTTAATGTACTTATTTTTCAGTGTACATTGTGGCATAAGCATAACCCTCTTCTAACCATAGCTACACTGGTAAGTCTGGCATGTAATATTTAGCAGGTAAAAGTTAGCTATGACTACTGCTACAGATGATATTAACACTGTTCCTATTGCAGTGACTAGTACTACTGTAGAGTACAAATAAGGATTCATTTGGGCAAAAGCATACCAGAGGCAAAATGTTGACATTGGTGCCTCAATTTTATGTAGTTCTCCTACACGGATTCCAGATTTAGAGAGTAACTACTACTGTTGTTTATTTCTTTCTTATCCAAAATCTTCTCTCAGAAAAAACAATGAAACAAACAAAAAACAATCTCTTTAACCATGATCGTAAATATTATTTACTTTCAAAATATTTCTCTTTTTTTTTTTTTTTTTTGAGATAAAGTTTTGCTCTTGTTGCCCAGGCTGGAGTGCAGTGGGGTCATCTCGGCTCACTGCAGCCTCTGCTTCCCGGGTTCAAGGGATTTTCCTGCCTCAGCCTGCCGAAAAGCTGGGATTACAGGCATGTGCCACCATGCCTGACTATTTTTGTTGTTTTTAGTAGAGACAGGGTTTCTCCCTGTTGGTCAGTCTGGTCTCAAACTCCTGACCTCAGGTAGGTGATCTGCCCACCTCGGCTTCCCAAAGTGCTGAGATTACAGGCGTGAGCCACCACGCCTATCCTAAATTATTTTTAAGAGTTAGAAAATTTTATATATATTACTTTATTTATTCATGTAACCACCTTGTTAGAAAAGGATTATTAGAACATTTTATAAATGAAGAAATTAAAGTTCAGAAAAAAAATGGAATTATGTGGTCAAGGTCACATATAAAATGAGTTGATATTGAGAGTTAAGCTCAGTCTTTGCTGCCTTCTGAGATAAAGAGATGAAATCTTAAGTCTAAACCTAGAATCTCTGATTGAGTCACACTCTATACCTGGCTGACTGGAAAGGTATTTTGAGCACTAGCGATTGGGTCTTTGCTAAGTACACCCACAGTTGCCACATAAAGTTGACAACTTCATGCTCCTGTGGCTTTCCTAAGCTTGAAGAAATAATTAAGCAGTAGGTAAGGTGGCATTTGGACATACACACTACTCATTTTGAGCCAGAGCAGAAATAGCTGCCAGTCTTGTCTTGTACCCATCGATTCCGTCTGCCAATGATTTAATTAATTCCCAGCATATGAAAGACCTTGTTGCTCTTTTAGTATACTCATTATATGTGAGACCATAATTGCTAGAAGAGTTACACTTTAAAACAGGAAGTTTTGTAGCCTCTGATCATCTTGGCTGTCTTTGAAACTCTTTGATGATTTCACATTGCAATAAAATTAAAGCTTGGTCTACCTTGTCTCCGACCTGCCACAGCCACCACTGAAGCATCGTGTAGAGCCCCACCCACTCAGTCACTGCCTGCTCTATGTGTTTACCTTCTCTCAGCACTTGGGACATATTTCCATTCTCAGGGCGTCTGGGTGCAGCTTTCTTCCTTCTACATATGATACTCAGGCTCACTTTCCTGGTTAATTCATCTTCAGGTATCTGCTCCAATGTTATTTTCTAGAGAAGTTCTTTCTGAATTTCAATATTTTATAAATTAAATCCTTCTCTTTTTCTTTCTGTTAACAACTTCCTTTTTTCCTTCACAGTACTCATCTATGTCATAGTTTTTATACCACCTGGTAAATGCCAATGAGGTAGTGACATGGTTAGGCTTTGTGGCCCCACTCACATCTCTTCTTGAATTGTAATCACCATGTGTCAAGGGAGAGACTTGGGATGAGGTGACTGGGCCATGGCAACAGTGTCTCCATGCTGTTCTCGTGATAGTGAGTGAGTTCTCATGAGATCTGATGGTTTTATTAGTGCCTGAGGGTTCCTTCTTTACATACTCACTTGCTCTGTAATGCCTGCTGCCCCATAAGACATGTCTCTTCCTCTTCTGCCAAGATTATAAACTTCCATTTGCCACCTCATGTAGAACTGTGAGTCAATTAGACCCCTTTTCTTTATAAGTTATCCAGTCTTGAGTAATATCTTTAATAACAGTGTGAGAACGAACTAATTCAGGTAGGGACCATGTCTTTGTTTACCATCAAAGTCTTAGCATCTAGCCAAGTATGGCACACAGAAGCCACCTAATAAATTCATATTGGTAGGTAAAAGCATGAATAAAAGAAAAGATACTGTCTTAGCGATTAAAATTATGTGGTCTTTAAAATCAAATGTTATATATAAAAAAATACACACATGCAAACAAAATTCATTATTGTGGGACCTCAGAAGGGTTCCTTAATATTCCCAAAACTCAGATTTCTTATTTGTAACATGAGTTTTGAAATACCCTCTTCATCAGAATATTTTGAAAATTGTGTGTGAAAGCTTCTACTCAGTATCTGTTTTTTATCTTCTCTTTCTAACCACAACTCAGCATTTATTTTTATCTGTGAACACGATTCACTGAACATCCTTCTCCTAAAATCATAAATGCCATATGAGAGCTATATTACAGCTCTTTCATTTTTTGAGATTATTATATAGATTCATTTCTTTTTTCCCCCATCAAGTTCATAACTAAATTTGTCATTAATTTTTTGATTTCAGTAAGTCGGAGAATAATTATAAGAGCTTTCACTCACCTCTGAAAATGAGAAACTTCTTTGGGTTGAGATGATCCTTGTTTCTGTTTTAAGCAGCTTATTTTTTGACAGTATGAACTGTGATAAACTATTTGGAGATGTTAGTGTTTGTAGTCTGAGAATGACTTACCAGTTTAAGAGTAAGTATAAAGGTATAAGCCAAAGAGATTAAAGAAGTGTAAAATAACACATATTAGTGTTGAATTTTACTCATACAAATATTTTTATTTTACACGACTCTACTAAGATGCAGAGGATGTTCACCAACCTTCTTCCTGTGTTTATTTTCAATTCTCTGGTTTTTCCAGTCTCTGTTTCTCTGCCCTCTCCTCCTAAATATTATAGCCAATGATTAAAGTATTTAGAAAAATATCCATCCTTCTATAGAAAGTTATTTTCCCCCAGTCTAAAAATATATTCATGCTCTATAAAGAAATGAAATAAAGGTAGAGAAATAAAAAAGTATATGAAATGAACCAAAATAGGCTTTCTTCATAAATCCATCCTGTAGTTCCTTGTGATGATTCCCATTTCAATGGTTTTTAAATGGTACATGATTATGTTTTAATATTTAACAAATAAAACAATAAAAATAGTTACCTATGCAGGAAATGTTTTGCTGTCAATATTGAGGAAACTATGGGCAGTATTCTCCCTCCTCAAACTGAAGTAGTTCAAAGTAGCAGTTATTGTTGGCTTGAAATTTATAAAATTGAGAAAAGCACTCTTTTTAAGCACAGGTATGTCACTTCTGTCCCTTGGAGCAAAATTTTTATCTTTTGTTCTTTCTTTAAATTTTAAGTGTATTTCTCAGACTAACTGTATTTTAAATAAATACCCCAGTAGAATGTATCACTATTTATGAGCTGTAGCCCTTCACTAGTTTGTTCCACTCCAGTTATTCAACACTCATAATGTAAACATTTCTCAACAATCCTAAAAATAGAAGCATAGTGTTTGGTGGCAAATGGCAGGAGAAACTGTATTTCATTGGTTCTTCTAGTAATACTGTCACCAACAATCCCATTACTGGGTATATACCCGAAGGAATATAAATCATTCTACTATAAAGACACATGCATGCCTATGTTCATTTCAGTTCTTCATAACAGCAAAAACATGAAATCAACCTAATGTCCCTTAATGATAGACTGGATAAAGAAAATGTGGTGTATATATATATATATATATATATATATATATACACATTATATATATACACACATATATATATATCATGGAATACTATGCAGCCACAAATGATGAGATCATGTCTTTTGCAGTGAAATGGTTGGAGCTGGAGGCCGTTATCCTTAGCAAACTAATGCAGGAACAGAAAACCAAACACTACATGTTCTTTCTTATAAGTGGGAGATAGATGATGAGGAGACATTACCACATAAAGTGAAACAATACACTCAGGGACTCTTGGAGGATGGAAGGTGGGAGGGGGTAGGTGATCAGGAAAAATAGCTAATGAGTACTATTCTAAATACCTGAGTGATGAAATAATCTGTAGGATAAACCTCCATGACACAAGTTTACCTATGTAACAAACCTGCACATCTATCCCTAAACTTAAAATAAAAGTTAAACAATAACATGAAAATCTCACTGAAGTTGCTTCTTTGTATGTTGGCCATATTTGAATGGATCACCTAGGCAACTGATCTATGTAATTTCCTTTATAAGCAAATTATATATTTTCCATTCTATGGTGTCAAACATAAGAATAGAGAGTCTTTTTTGAGGCAGGGCCTTATACCACAGCAGGTGATATTGATAACTGATTTATATATACTTTAAAATGCCCAATATTGATACCTAATTGAAAATCAATTTTTAAAATAATTCTGAAGGGGCAAAAGTGTGATTATAGCAGAACACAGATTTTCTGAGATTTTACCAAAATTTAGGAAATTAATGAAAATTTGGCTTGTATAAACTTTATTCAAATGTCAAGTGTCATGAGTCAAGACATCATATAATTTCTCTTAAAATAATTCAAAAATCTTTTTTTTTCAAATGGAATCATGGTGACTGTTCCAAGTATTTTTCTAAAATAAATAAAGCCCTGTGAATCTAGACAGAAACAGAATGAAAAGGACATGAAGGGAATTATTACAGTGGAAAGTTATTAGCTATCATCAAGGGCCAGCTTAGAGACAGAACAGGAAGCAGAAGGTGAGTTTGATCTTTAGCCAGATCAGAAGCCATGCACCATGGAGGCCATCTGAATGCCGGAAGTTAGTTTAAATTCTGGTCAATGCTTAATTTGGAGTAAGTCTTTAAATTCTAGGGCAAGAGTAAGCCTTTCTACAGACAGGCTATTTTACATATTCTACAGAATATTTTACTACTGTAAAATATTCTGAACTTATCATTTAGAAATGCCATTGTCAAAGAAGCTAAGATGCAAAATGACATATTATGGTGCAGCCCTAGCAAATCTGAAATCTGCATATTTACTCAGAAGTGTAGCATATGTTGATATTTTTCTTTTCATATTCTTTATGAAAAGTTCACCATCCACTTAGGAAAATACTGAATTTTTTTATTTTAAACAGCATTTGTTGAAATTTGTGATATCTGCTATCTTTAAAGCAATTCATTTCTTAGAATGTTAATGTTTTCCATAACTCTTGCCATTTGCTTATTGCTGTCACAGAAAACCATCTAAGACAGCACTGTTCAATAAAATAGCTACTGACCAGATGTAGTTATTTAAATCATAATGTAACATAGTTAAAATAAGATATATTAAATAGCCAGCTCCTCAGGTATACCAGCCATATTTCAAGTCCTCCTTAGTCACAAGTAGACATCAACTATTTCCATCATCAGAGGAAGGTCTAAAGGGCAGTCCTATTCTAGAGACGATGTTGGTAAGTTATGGCCCATTGGCCAAATCTAGCCCGCTGCCTATTACTGTGAATAAAGATTTATTGCAACACAGTCACACTCTTTTGTTCAGTGTTATCTAGGACTGCTTTGCTACAATGGCAGAGTTGAGTACTTGTAACGTATGCTTCCCACAACATCTCAAATATCTATTATCTGGCCCTTTGCAAAAGACGTCTGCTGGCCCCATATCCAGACCATTGTCTAAAGTACATTTTGGAGAGCTATTAACTTGAATAGCTCTTGTCCTTTGTTTCCCATTCTTTTAATTTTCATGTAATTTATGTTTTGCGTCAATTTGCTTCAAGGTCCCTACCTTCTATCTCAATCTCTCTTTGCAGTGTGCTAGCCTTAAGTGCTTTTCAGATCCAGGTAAGAAAATGACTGCAAGGAGTAGCTATTTTTGTTGTTTATGTCAAACTGAAGTCATAAATTCTCTACATTTAGGGAATGCTGAGCATTACAGGTGGATAGGCCTGACATTACAGCCACAAAATGTATCAAAAGTCAGTTTGGAACTGGAAATATTTACGTGCTCTTTTCTTCATGTCTGTTTTATAATATGTAACAAATGCAGTTCACGATGTTCCTCAGTAATTTAAAGTTCATTTTGTATTTACAGACTAGATTGCACTTTTTATGCAGATGACTCATTATACTTTAGAAAAGCAGTATGTTAATTTGATTAATTTCTTACCTTATTTAATTCTTATGAAATGTCACCTGCCATTCAATCTACACACCAGTTATAACAAAACAACAAACATTACAAAGAACTGAAGCATTACATTTCTCCTAATCAGAAGACTGATATGACAGGATTCACTTTAAGCGCATACGAATACTGAATATGTTGGAGGTTTGGAACTCTCTGCTACCAACCCATCCATGGGCCCTAAGTAACAAACTCTTAATAATAAAATTGTCCATCTAAAATAAACATCTGGGAATGTCGATTTCATTTTCTATGTGGTTTGCAGTAGTTTGTCAATTAGACAATCTCTGTTTGCAAGGCTGAGGTATACTATAAATAAAACATTGCTTTGCAAGTATCTTTTTGTGGCAACTCCTTGTATCTAACATGATGGCATCCCCTTTGAAGGAGTTTGTTTCCTCTTGTCATTGCCTTTGGTCATGGGGAATGATGAGGATAATTATGTTGTCTCCCCCCTGTGATACTTGGTGCTGTGTGTCTCCCTGGTAGGATGCCATATTTCCTCTTTTCAAAGCACCTTCCGTTCCTTCTGTCCACTGACTCTCAGCTTTAGGAAAAGGGGAAATGTACAGCATGACACTGCAGGCAAGAATTTATTCCTGGAAGCCACTGAAGGGAAATTAGCATGGTTAGATGGAAAAAAGCAAGCCTTGAGCAGAGTAACTCTGTCGATCAGGTGGCTGTCATACAGTAATGCTGTGTGGAGAAAGAATGGTATTTTAGGGCTATGGACTTGTGTCTACATGTGGTCCTTCTGGTATAACAGGACGGTTCATTAAAGAGAGTAGAGCTTGGGGATTCTTGTTTGTCCCAGCAATGCCATAGGAAAACGTAGCACATTAAAAAAATATACAGTGTTAGGAGAGTCACAGACCAGTAGGAATCTAGGGGTATTTAGAAAGAAATAAATAATATGGAAAGGAAATAAAGTTACTATGTATTTAAGAGATTGATAGAAGAGAAACACTAATTTAAAGATTATTAAAATATGAGAAAAGCTGAAGAGAAGATTAGTAAAATGAAGGCTATTCAAAGCTAGAAGCTCAGGTATGTGAGAAAGGATAGCTCATACCTGAGATTCATTCAGAAAGGGAAATTCAAAAGAAATACTGAATAGACCAATAACAAAGTATAGGAAATCATTCTAATTAGATTCATAATACCTCAGGAGCTAAATATTCCCTTTTTAAAAATATAATTGATGTTTATGTTAAAAATTAGTCTTTTAAAATTTTTGGTACTGTTAAATATAGTATCTTTTTCTTTGTTTTAAATAAAAAATGGTATTTATTCTTTTCAGGCTTTAGTAAGAATGGTTCTTATTTCTCATTCATTACTTTAAGTTTTACATAAGATATTTACTCTGAGGTTGTTCTGACTTGCATTTTCTTTTCATTGGATTGCTTAACAAGGAGACTTTGTAGCTTTTTCACTGAGAATCTTTGTAGTGACCTTGAGTAAACCAGGAGTGTGTAGGCAGACATCTGGTAATCCAGAGATTTGTTGTTTGCAATCAAAAATAAAAGGAAGATTAAGTAAATATGAGAGATATGTATAGCCAGATTAGGAGAACATTATTAATGACTTTAGACTATGATATATATTTTAATTGATGTTTATAAATAGCTTTGCTCCCTGTGGTTTTGTAATATAACATTTACCAAACCTCTTTTTTGATGGAATTTACATATGGCACATCAGGATGATTAAAAGCCAGCAGTCTTTTCACAGCATGGCAAAAATATAAGATTTGATTTATCTTTGTGCCTTGCCTACCACTTGCTGTGACTGTACTTTTGAAAGTTTAATATTCTCATTTCTCATAAGAAGTTTGTTATGCAAAATATGATGTAAATAACTTTCTACATTTCTAAGAACTGTTTCTTGAATCATTATTTAACAAAATAATTGTGTGATGTAAGAAAAAGTATATTTAGTTCTCAGAATACATAATGTTTTCTCAAAACTTGGGTTTTAACTTAAGCAGAATTATACCTATTCTAACATATTGGAATGTTGAAATTGCTAATACAGTGAATTTTCAACATTTTTTTAAGTGTCAGAGTATTCAGACTATGTAGAAATATTTACCTTGGCATATATCAGCATTGTTAAAATATTTATTAAAAATTAGCCAAAGTACTGAATTTGTTATTCTAGCAACCAATAGAATTGTAATGTAATTCTGAATTCAATGTTAAATTGATGCAATGTAAAGAATATATGTTAAAATGTTATATGGTTATCAAGGCAGATTAGCCAAGTACAAGTGTGTATGCATGCTTGTGTGTGTGTGTGTGTGTGTGCGTGTGCAAGAAATAACATAATGTGAATATGAAAAGAAATGCTTTTCTTTCCACAAACAGAATCATCAAACTGTTTGTTGATTGTAGATTATTCTATTTAATATGTCATGACTATTTAACATGTTTATTTTAACATGTCATGTTATGACCCGTTAAATGGAGCAATGTTCTAATTTGTATAAAATAACTATAAACTTGCTTTAATAATATTAACCCTTCTGAGGACAATGGGAGTCTGTGGGAAAAAAAATGTTATCAATGATTCCATGTAAAATAATGCTAGTTACTGTGAAATGACAACTAATTATATATCAAAAATTTAACAGCATCATCTTCAAATTTATTATAAGCTGGACTTACAAGTAACATTTGTGCTCTAAAATTGAGATAAATTTAGACTCAAGGCTTGGTGCTCATGCCAGATAGCTAATAGCAGTGTCAAGATTTGAGCCCAGAGAACATTTTGCAGATGTTTGTAGCAAAAGTTTGGTTCATATTATAAGGTATTGTTTTACTTAAAAATCATGTTTTTCTTCCCTTTATCGATAAAAGCAAGATACATAAAATGTGCTTTAGTATTGCCATTTTAATTTTGTCTGTAGTACATCCTCCTTGGGTGTGGGGTTATGTGGTGAATATTTAACATATTGAACAGGAGGTATAGGAATAATTTCCTTGGAATGTCATGAAACACAATTCTAATAAGAAAGAACTCACACCCATATAGTCTCTTTAATGGTGCCACATCTCATTTTCAGTATCTAAACCACTTTCATGACCGTAGTTCCTTTTGATCTCCACAGCTTGCCAACAACTCTGTGAAGTAAGATTCTCATTAGATCCATGACACAGGTGAAGATACCAAGGCTCCTTGGAGAAGGGCACGTGGTTATAAAGGGACTATGCTGAGACGCAGGTTCAGGTCTTGAAAGTAGCTCTGCCCTTTCTACTTCACCACAGCTGCTTTCATGAATGAAAAAGGAAAGAGACTGCTTTGTTCATATTTGTTTTAATGCTTCATATATATATGTATATATATATATACACACATATATACATATTTGTTATATCAAACTTATTGTATAGTCAATACGTTTTAAGTAACCTCAAGTCTAAAATGGCAAGTATCTGTTTGTCCTTAAGGATGTCAGTGAAATGTTACATAATTATCTACTGACTTTTGTGTTCCACAAAACTCTAAAATAGAACCCAGAACCTGAAAAAGTCAAAGTACTTGGAAGTAGAATTCTGTCAAGAGGCTCTGGTGTGTTTGTCATTGGTAATTAAAAGAGATTTGGGAGCATATTATTTATTACAGATTAATATATGTATATGTGTGAGACAAAGCAGTCTCACACATATACATATATGTGTGTGTATATATATATATAAATATATATTACTGAGAAGATGCTGGGAAAGATTTCAAAGTTAATAGCCGTGGATGGAGGTCAGGGTCAGATGACAGACACTATGTTGTATAAAGTTTTTATCAAGGAAACTATCGTCAGGAAATTGTTGATGCAATTCTAGTCTGCTTATAATAAAATCATGGTGTTAAAATCACTCCCCGTTCACGGCTTCTGTGGGAGATTTGATTCTTTCTGATGTACTTGGGTTTCTGCCATTTCAGTCTGATGTGGGAAGTGAGAGAGGTGATGGCTGGGATACAGGAAAGAGTGTCTAATCATCTACACTGACCTTTAAGGACTATAATGTCGTGAGTTGAATACATTATATTGCAGAGCTATATATAACATAGTGTGGGGGAGGCAGAAGAATTTGAGATGTATGCTTTTTAAGACTGAATGTATTTGCGAAAGAAAAGGCTTCTTAATACAACACTAAGATTATCAGCTCTTTTGCCTTCCCTTTTATAGGGAAGCCTGAATTTCATATTTCTATGATGGATTAGCAAACATAACCTTCTTGGTTTAAATGACGTTTAAAGATTTTTTAAATGACAATTATTTAGATTTACATTTTTTTAAAAAAAGCAGCTGTATGAGATTCTTCCAAATCTCCTAGTGCTTAACTTGTGGTTTCACAACATTACCAAGTATGCTGACACATAAGACTGTAATAGATCAGTGTGAATAAGATCAACGACGTGGAAACATTTCTCAAGAGTTCAAAGTGCACTAATTTTATCAGTAAAATACAATATTTTAGATGATACTAAATTTAAAAAAAAAAGGCTTCCTATTTTTTCATTATTACCATGAAATACTTCCAGAACATGTGAAGCATTTGAAGTTTTCAGAGTCTTCTCAGTCCCCCTTTTAACTTCCCCAGTGCTCATAATGCCTAGTGTACAGGAATTACTTTGCAAATATAGCACTAGCACGTCAACTAACTGCCTTACTAATGGTATAGAGGCTCCAGCTCTTTCACTTCCAATTCACTGTAATTTTAATATATTTATCTTTTGTTCTATTCTATTGAAACAACACCAGGTAATTTAATTAAATCCTTATAAATAGTTCATTTACTTGTCAATGACGGATATGTATTCTTCCATTTATTTCTTTTTCATGGGATAGAAATGAAATGGATTGAATTAGAAAAGTGAATAATTAAAGATGAACCATGTTTTCAGCTTTAACAACTTGGTAAATGCAAGTGCCATTTATAAAATAGGGGAAATGGACAAGGTGAAGCTGAATAAATGGACAATGGTGTAGTTGGATAAAATCAAGATTTCAACTTTTTAAATACTAAGTTTGAATTGCCTCTACGATTGCAAAGTAGAAATGTCATGTAGAAAGTTCAATATATAAGTCTAGAGTTGGAAAAGAAATACGACTGGGGATGATAATGTCTGATTCATGAAATAGCATGATTATTTTAGGAGAGTAAGAGAGTCTAGGGCCCAGGAGGAAGCCCTTGGGATTTTCATCATGTTAAATCTATTATCACATTAAGTGTGATTTGAATGGAATTCTTACTTTAACTTGCGTATTATCATATTATTCCTGTTATCATAAAAGCAAAATGAAATCTTGTAGGGTTATATTCATTTTCATCAAAACCTGTATAACGAAGGTGGTGGTATTCATACTAAATTATACTAAATTATAATCTGTAATAAATAATATGCTCCCAAATCTCTTTTAATTACCAATGACAAACACACCAGAGCCTCTTGACAGAATTCTACTTCCAAGTACTTTGACTTTTTCAGGTTCTGGGTTCTATTTTGGAGTTTTGTGGAACACAAAAGTCAGTAGATAATTATGTAACATTTCACTGACATCCTTAAGGACAAACAGATACTTGCCATTTTAGACTTAAGGTTACTTAAAACATATTGACTATACAATAAGTTAGATATAACAAATATGCTCATCTGTGCTGACACCCACAGCTTCCATGCTGGTGGATATGTAATCAACATTTACAGCACAGTTTTCTTGAACTGAGACTTGGTTTCAGAGTACTACTTTGTACTCTGTACAACACACCAAGAAGATTATTCCAAACTCCCACACTGAAATGTAAAGATGAATCCCATCTATCATTTCCATCTATTATCATAGTTATCAAGCATTTGCCAGAGGCATTTATTGCAATAGATATTGTGTTCATCTACTAGGGCTGCCATAACACAATACCATGTATTGGATAGCTTGAACAACAGAAATTTACTTTCTTATAGTTCTCGAGGCTGGAAGTACAAGATCAATGTGTCAGGAGGTTTAGCTTCTCCTGAAGCCTCTCCCCAAGGCTTCAGATTCTTCCCACTATGTCCTCTCACATGGTATGTCCTCTGCATGTGTCACTTCTGCGTCTCTTTCTTTTCTTATAAAGACACTAGCCCTATTGGATCAGGGTCCCACTTTTCTTTTTTTACTTATTTAAGTTTAATTTCCTCTGTCTCCAGTATAGTCATCTTGCAGGTTTTGGCTTCAGCATGTCAATTTGGGGATGGGAGATACAATTCAGTCCACAGTTCAATAAAATGATTATTATAACAAAATATAATCTTACTTGCACATAAACTTCAGCCAATTTGGCACTTATATATATTTATGTATTTATTATATACATGTGTATGTATTTACGTATGTATCATATGCAAACATAGATCACATATGTATATATACATCACATATATACACACATACAAACACATGCATACACACGTCTGTACACAAACACATATGCATGTATAAACACTATATTCACCAAATGGAATGTAAACTGAACTCAAAATTGAACAAAAGTGGTAGCTTTTTATAAGCGTGAAGTATTACCAGAGTTTTGTCATGTGTTATTAATAGGTAGATAAATGAGAATAAATATCAGAGGAGCCTTTAGAAAGGAAAGATAGGAGAACTACATATTTTAAAAAATGAATAGGTGCAGTACTACAGGATAGCAGAGACCAGACTTCAGAGACAGACGTAATCGGTTCAGAACCTGGGTACACTCACTGTATAACCTAGGGAAAGTTACTTTTTCCTCTACACAATTACAATTAAAAAACAAACAGCAACCCTAACAACAAAATCGGATCTTGAATTGTTGTGGGAATTACATTACATATATATTTATATACATATAACGAATTGTTACATATATGTGTAAATATATATATTTTATATATATATTTAACATATAACAAATTGTTACATATATATTTAGGGGCCTCTTAGTGTGTGCCAGCCTCTGACATAAACACTTTATATATATGTAAAACAAATTGTTACACATATATATTTACATATATTTACACATATATATTTACATATATATGTAACAATTTGTTTTATATATGTGTGTGTGTGTGTCTGTGTGTGTGTGTATGTTTATGTCAGAGGCTGGCACACAGTAAGAGGCCCCTAAATATCCTTTATTATTATCTGTAGGTTTGAGTAGAAAAAAGTAGGCAGAAAAACATAAGAACAATGTGGAGTATACACTGTTTTAAAAAATTATTTTAAAAAATCAACTTCTCATAATCTTCTCCGATGAAAGTATAGAGGCTCTCAGTGAATTGTGCTTTACTAAGACATAATCTTTCATCTCTCAGTGACTGATTGCCTGCCCTTTCCCATGGGTTGATTGCATTATGGCAGCCCACAACTTTTACCACTTTTAAAACTCCTTAAGATGCCCTGTGACATCTCTTCCAAGTTTTATAGCGGTCTCTTACACATTGAGCCACAAAAAGTGAACTTTGCTCTGGAATGTGCACATTGTAGATCATAAAGGCCAGCTCTCTCAGTCCCCCAAAGAAGCACGAGGAGAAAAGTGATATCTTAGTGCTATACTGTCTAATTCCTGCCCTGAGAAATTGTTTCCATTCCCCTAAAAGGAGTTTACCTAAACATTAATGAAATTGATTGAAAAAAAAAAACCTTTTTTGATTATGTTCTAGACATCATGCTAAATACTATAACACCTCTTTTAGAATAAAATTCATTCTGTTTTAGAATATTGTCGTGCCATCAGTCTGTCACCTCTTCATCTCATAGGATAACTTGCATATTATATTTACTAGACTTTTAATGAATCCTTAAAACTCATATAAACAGGCCACTGTTAAAATCAGTCATAAGAATGGTCTTATGACAGCATGACAATCTCTCTAAACAGTAATTTTGAATAGCCTATGCCTTGGCTATCTTGTTCAGCTTATATTTAAATATACTGACATAGCTATTAAAATAATTAGCTGCACTTCCTCCAGCTACTGCAACAAGAACGAACAACATTATCCCGATTGCTGACATGACTGTATTATTTCTAATAAGAAATGGTCTTGAAAGCATTTGAACCTGTTAGCTAATTATTGTAACAAGATAAGAAAGTTTAACATCAAATATATTAAATCTAACACCAAGAGTGGCAAATATTTCACATTGAAGTGAGCAATACTTCATGATTTAGTAATTGAAATTATTCAACTATTTAAGAGTACATTGTGCAGCTAATTCATGTTGGAGGACCAATGAGGACAGAGTTCTCAAAATCACATGGTCTATTGGTCAAACTATCAGTTTTATCGTTATATGTGCTTATTATATGTTATACAATCTAGATAAATGAAGAACTTGTACATGTTTTTCTGCATAAGCTGTGTTACTTTCTCAGAAAATCCATTCTTTTGAAAGGCAGTAGATGTCCTGGTTTTCTACCTCTGCAAAAATAAACCAGATTCCCAAATGGACAAAACAATAGGCACATTGCCTCCTACATAAATCTCTAAAGTTCTAGAACTCTTTTTTTTTTTTTATTGAGACACTTGCTCTGTCATCCACGAGGGTGTGCAATGGCATGATCTGAGTTCACCACAACCTCCACCTCCTGGGTTCAAGTGATTCTCCCAAGTAGCTAGGATTACAGGCACCCGCCACCATGCCTGGCTGTTTTGTTTTGTGTGTGTATTTTTATTAGAGACGCAGTTTCACCATATTGGTTAGGCTGGTCTCTCTATCTCCTGATCTCAGATAATCCACCCGCTTCAGCCTCCCACAGTGCTGTGATTACAGGCATGAGCACCAAGCCCGGCCATGTTCTAGAACTCTTAATACATTTTGTTCTGCCATAACAAAATGCCACAGACTGGGTAATTTACAATAAACAGTAACGTATAGGCTCACAGTTCTTAACGCTGAAAGGCTATGATGAAGGAAAAGTATCTTGCTATGTTATCACAGGGCTGAAGGTGGAAGGTCAAGAACAAACTCACTCCTGAAAGCCCTCTATGTAATGGCATGTATTGACTTATGATAGCAGAAGACTCATGACGTAAACATCTCCCAACATTTCATACCTTTCAACACTGTCGTATAGGGGTTTACGTTTCAACATGTGAATGCTGGGAGGAACACTGAAACCCTAGCAAGCTCCTTTGGCTCAAAGCATAGATATCAAAGCATATATTCAGTAAAACTTCATTGGATCCCAATATCCTGATATCATCCATTTTTGTTTTTCAAACTAGAAACCAACTTTAATATTCGTGGGTATAAAAAAATGATTAATAATAAAACAATTTTTAAGAAAAAAACTGATGTCAAGTAAGACAGGCAAGTAATGACACACTTGTTTTGAGACAAGGTGTGTTTCTAGTTACAATAAATGTAAAGGAGAGACAAATTCACAGTGGGACCAATATGCAAATATATAGTACAGGAAGGCTGAAGGAGGCTCACTGAGCTAGCTTAAATAAATTATAGATTTATTTTTTAAAAAAAGAATAAAACATTGCATTTTTCGAGGTCTATGTGAGAAAGCATACAGAAGCTCAAGCAAAACATCAAAGAAGATTCAACAAAATAAACCATTTGATATGGTAACTATATTACTGAAGTGGAATTTCTTGAATGGACATAATAGACAATGGGCCATGTTTACAATTGTGCATATCTCATGGCTAGAGCCAAATTTGTTGAAGATATACTACATGTGTTCAAGAACGGGAGGGAGGGAGGGAGAGGGAAGGGAGAGAGGGGAGGAGAAAAAAGAGCAAGAATAGATCTTGAGCAGTGTTTTGTAAACAATCATGTTTACTACTCCTACATGGAAAACTTTGCTATTTCTTAGGTCATCCAACGTCTTCTACCCAGGCCTGCTTCTTGTCAAAGTCTACACACTGGGTCTCTCCTTGCACTTTGGTTTCTATAACTGCTGGCAGTTTCATAAGGCACAATGTGTCTTTAAAAGACCAAACAAGAAAGCATGGTGATGTGTTATTTGGTGGGCTGGCAAGGGAATAATAATTTTTTGAAGTTGCAGTTAATCATGCCAATAATGAGCATGGCATATTTAGTTTCTTAAACCTATCACTACAGGAAACATTAGTTAAACAAATGCTTCATAAGCACTTCATATGTGGAAGTGTAAAAAAACAATTGTAATGACTATTTTGGGGGCTGCTACTGTTCTATGCACAGTGTTATGTGTATTCCATGTACAATCTCTTTCAATTTTTAAAACACTAGGAAATAGAAAACGTAATTCTCTTTGTTTATTAAATAGGAAAATTTTAGATTAAAAACTTTAATAGCCCAAGGCCAAATAGTTGGTAAGGAAGTAGAGAGAGATTCCAAACTATATCTGTGTGATTCTAAACATATGAACTGATAAACTATATGCCTCTTCTTTCAAAATTATTTCCATAAGCTCAAGTTTAATGTATTTGACCTATTTATTGCTGAAAATTTCAATCCCATGTTACCTAGATCCTCTGAAACGATGAGGTCTTTTTTCATGTCTGTGTTTGATGCACCAAATATGGGCAGAATAGCCTTGGGTGGACCCTTGCTGTACATCTAAAACACAGGCCAAAGTTGCAATTTAGGAACAGTATTAAAAAATCTGGCACTTTCCAAGGTATATGCCTTTCCCATTCACCTCGTAGGGAAAAAAAAGTAAACCTGAAGTTTAATTTCTGCTTTATGTCAGGTTGGATGAACAAGAAACAGAATCTCTGCTATTTATTATCTCAATGTTTACCAAAGATATAAATTTTGGTGTGAGAGCATACAGATTAAAATCCCTACTAATTTCCATCAGTTGAATTTCTTTCCCATTCAGTTTCCCAGTACAAGAACACATGGGAAAGCCACAGTTTTTAGGGGAACTTTTTTTTTTATTAAATAGCACATCCTATATCTAAAATATACCAAACCATGACAGCTCCTCATAAAGGAATAGTTATTATGAATGTCCTGAGTTATACTGCTTTATTGCCTTTACACTCAAGTCCTTGGAATATAGATTTTTTACCTTCCTAAGAAGGTGATCTGATAAGAATGTGCTTCAAAATTCCAGCACCATGCTGGGCAAATCTTGGATAGGCCTGTTGTTTGTCAATCTTGACACCGCTTTAATTTCTTAAGGCAATTAATCACCTGCAGTGATACTAAAGTTTGCCTGGAATTTTTACATTTTGAATTGCTTCTTTGATGGCATCAACCAGATTTTATAAATGGGAATCAAATAAACAATTAAAACAGCTAATCATGCCATCTCCTTCTCTTTCCCCTTGTTGAAACATATAGGAGGCTTTTCAGCCTTCTGTCTTTTTCAACTTCCCCTCCCTTGTTCTTTTATTTTCCAAGCTGATCAGAAATAAGATACCTTAAACATTCATAATATCACTAACAATAGAATGTGTTCACAGAAATTAAAAGAGCACTACTAGCATTACATTATACGCAGATAAAATTAATTGGATAAAAAACAATAAAAGGATGGAAGTGGGAGTAAATTGAGTTGCAGATATCAGCTTCAGCTGACTCACACACATCAGATTACTAAGATGAGAATTGCGTTGATAAGGTAATTTCCCTACTAATATCTGTTTTCTTTATTGATAAAAGATTACAGAGTCAAATGTAAAAAATTGAGTCAAATAATGCCAAAGAAACTAAACAGTGTAGTAAACAATTCAAAAAGTAGTCAGTGGACAAAAAAATATTTTGAGACTGGTAAGCCAAGACTATGCATAGTAGCAGAGAAAAATCTGTCAAACCTCATCTTTTTCAATCAGTGTTTTATAGTTGATGTTGTCCACAGAAAGTATTTGTTCTTTTTATTTTGTAAGCCTTTTGTCATTAAAATGAAAGAAAATAAATTTATTTTTCTTATTTTTTAATGTCTGTAAGTAGGGATTCAAACTAATAAAATATATTATGTTGAATTTATACTATTTTGATGAATATATATATCAAAATTATTGAAATAACAAAAATTATATATTTGTTCTATTGATGCAAAATTTCCTTAGAAAACTGCATTTTTTCAGGCTGGTGATAGCAGATCTGTAATACAATATCTAACAAATGGATAGTTCTTTGCAAATATTTGTTCAGTGCTAAGCACTTGGAAATTTTGGCATGGTGATTTCATAAAATTCAAGCTGCTATTTATGATTGTTTGAATTATACAGTGGGATGGCTGGCAGCAATTAACCAAGAAAATACGAAGTGAATTATCCAAATAATTAAATCAGAGGCTAAGCTGTAATTACATATTGAAAATCCACTTGCAACATTTAATAATTCAGCAAGACTCACATTATTTTTTGTCATAGAGTGCTGTTTGATGTGGGGAGAAAAGCTGACCTGGCAATCAGAAACCTTAGCTTCAGCTGTCAACTCCAGAACTACCCCACTCAGTGTCTGATTCTATCACAGATTCCCTAGCTTTAATATAGGAAGGGAATTTGTGATTGCCTAGGCCCTTTCCAGCTCAAAAAAATGTTAGGAGTCATTGTAACAAGCGTAAGAACAACCATCTGTGTGTGAAGACAACCAACCATGAAGCTGAATCTCTACTTGTAGTCAACATTTGGTGCATTATTCGGACTTAGGAAAGGGATCACTGGTGCTCATTATGATTAAGACAATCAGCTTTTGGATGAAAATTTGAAACTCCAGCAAAAATCTTAGCATGGAGAGCTCAAGTCATCTACACAGCCTCAATTGGCTTTTAGAACATGCTAGTCAGTGTAGATAAACTAACCGCTACCCCATGCCATTCAGTGTTAGAACCCAGGACAGCTGAACCTTAGGGGGATAAATGCTACACAGTATGGAAATTAACAGAGAATCTAGTTTTATGTTTAACCTGATTTCAGTGATCACTCCTCAGGTATAAACTAGGCTCCACCACTTACTAGCTGTGTTAGGTAGGGCCAGTTATTTAACTTTTCAAGCATTAGTTTCTCTACTTATGAAATGGGAAAATAGTTCCCACTTCACAGTGTGCCAGGATGACTGAAGAAATAATGCCCATTCTGGTCGATTTCTTGTAATTCTCACTAAATAATAAATGATCGATAACTGATTCATTATTTTGATTATCTGTATTGGTTGCAAAGGGAAAGTACTGTAAGAGATGAGGAGTATATGACTTAGATAACTTAATTTACATCCTCTCCTATCATATCCCCTAAATGATTACTTTGCGAAAGAGACAATCCATGGAGTTTCTAGACTTTTTTTCCTCCAGTGAATTGGCTCATTTCCATTTGTTTGCATTTTGTGCTTTCACAAATATTCAAGAGTAAACTCTAAGAGTCTGGTAGGTGTGTACTGCTCCAGCTTTATGCATCCTTTTTAAGTTAGACCAAACAGCTTATCTTTGTTCCACAGAATAGCATACAGTACATAGAGTGTTGACTATTACAAAGAAAGCCTCTAACTCTGCTTGAGAAGATTAAGACACCTCTGAAAAGTGAACCCTTTGTCTAACCGCAGACCAGGGAGAATACGGGCCTGGAAAACGACTCCTTCCTGCTCCCTTTGCTGTCGCTCTGAGGCCTGCCCGAAGGGCACTGCCAGTCACTTACCGTCAAACACCTCTCTGGGCTCGGGAGCTGCGCTGCTGCACGACTGATAACTTTCTACTATTGAAAAGAAAAGTGGACTGTCCCACAGCATGGTGCTGTTTGTCTTGTGGGAAAATATACCAGGAGAGGTTCTCATTCTTTCCTTACAGCCAATAGAGTGAGAGTACAAAGAGTCGTAGAATTTATTTCAGACCCTTTTAAAATTTGTTTTTCTTGGATTTCGAAAGAATCATAATGAAGATTTCTAAGATTTTGGAAGGGCTTTAAATAGAAGGCACCATCTATTTCTGCTTCCTGGGAACACTGTACATGGTGTGTGGTGTAAGAATGCAGGCCTCAGAACTTCTCTGTGGCACTATTGAAATAAGCATGTACCACCTTGTTAAATCACAGGTGATTTAGATTTTGAGTTGCTGACAGCTTGCTTGGAACTCCTATTTAATCCTCGCATTTACCCGAAAGCTCTACTTATTTCACCGTCTTTCACTGGGCTTGAGCTATGCCATGTTATGACCTCAGCGATAACATGCCATAGTCTAAGATGTTTAGCTAATATGAAACTGCTTTAGCCTGTGGCTTTGCCTAAGGATAAATGTGTGCCACCCTGGCCAACATGAAGGAGAAATTTGCAGTAGTAAGAGCTCGACGGTCTAATTAATTATTTAGAGGTTTCAAGGGGAAAAAGAAGTCTAGAGTCCCAGAGTTCCTATTTGCAACGCATTAAACAGTCAGAATAATAATAAGAAACAGCAGAGAGCGACTGTCCTTGCTGTCTGGAATGTGTGGGATGTAATTTGAAGGCCAAAATTAGAAATAACCTAGGATCTTAAAGACAGTTTTAAGGCTGAAGGTTACAGAAAGGCAATTCCTTCTACAATTGCAATACTATTTTTTCCTCCTTTTGTCTTTATTTTTGTATCTTGAAATGTCTATAGAGCTTTACTTTCTTGCTTCTAACTTGCCTTCATGTATTAGAAGTCTTTGGCTGAGCATATAATTAGAGTCCAAATGTGAACACGAAGGAGAAAGATGTCTAATAAAGTAAGTGGCAAATGTGAATTTATTAAAAGTAGGTCATGTCATACATTGTAATAGCCTTCTGTGGCATATCTCCTAAGTTAGGAGATAAAAGTAATGAACGATACTGCATGCTTAATTTGGAAAAATGCATTTGTTATAGTGCTACATAATAGATGCCTATAAAGTAATTGGGTAAATACCTGAAAGAAAACCTGGTCCTAAAAAGCCGAGTAGGGATAATCGATAAATGTACGGCCTGTAAATGGAAAGCTGCAGGAGGAGTCTCAAGGGGTCAGTATTAGCACATATTAAGTATTTTGTTAATCATATGCTCACATCTGTGGAATATATTTTCTGATATGAAAATCAAATTAGCCAGGAAACACATAGAAGGGCAGAGCAACCTGCAGAGTGAACAGTAGTCGGATGAAAGTCATAACGAATATAAACTAATATTAAGATAAAGGATACACAAAAGGCAAATGCAACAGGAGAACCCAGTCTGGAAAACAACAAATTGAGACACATGCCTGATACACACAGATGTGTGCAGTTAATTTTGAACCAGTCTCATACGTAAGAACAACTGCATGCACAGGAGAAATAAGAACTATAGGTATCTATACATCATCACCTAACAGAGTTTGCTATAGACTATACAGTAAGTGAATGATGAGTGTATGAACATTAAGGAGTAAGAACAGATACTTGATGAAAGAGGAAACAAAAACGGCTAATTAATATTTCAATGTTTATACTAAGTGGTTATTAATATATTTAAAATATTTTTTTATTTTTATTTTTATTTTTTTGAGATGGAGTCTTGCTCTGTCACTCAGGCTGGAATGCAATGGCACTATCTGGGCTCACTGCAACCTCTGCCTCCTGGGTTCAAGTGATTCTCTTGCCTCAGCCTTCCAAATAGCTGGGATTACAGCACATGCCACCATACCCAGTTAATTTTTTTTTTTATTTTTATTAGAAATGGAGTTTCACCATGTTGGCCAGGCTGGTTTCAAACTCCTGGCCTCAAGTAATTTACCTGCTTTGGCCTCCCACAGTGCTGGAATTATAGGCATGAGCCACAGCCTAAAGGTCTTTTTAAGTTAAAGATGAGCAAATAAAAAATGATAATGGTAACAGTTAACACACGTATTTCTGTATGTCAGACATTGTACTATGTGACGTAATAGAAATTCTATTATTTCATAATCCCAACAACTTTAGGAGACAAATACTGTAACAGTCTTTTACTGATGAGGTAGGGAGTAGTGAGTGAGGGGTCCAAGGTCACACACTTGTAATGGTGGAATTAGAATTCTGCCCCTGCATTTCCGCTCCACTTTATTACCTTTTACTGACCTGTCCAGCATTTTGGGGGCTGAAACGATGTGGGGTGCACTGTGTATTTTAAATTCAGAGACAGTAAGCCATATATTGGTTCTGATGAAGTTCAGTAAAAATTTGCTTAAGTATTTCATACAGAAGAGAGATACTCAAGTTTATGTCCATTTGCCATTGATGGAGATCAATAGTTCTCAGCTTGTGTTCTCCATAATAGCAGAACAGCAAAACCTGGGATGCTACAATTGCAAATTCTCAGTCCCTAACCTAGATTTATTGAATGCAACGTTTGTGGCTGGGCCCCTGCTATGTTTCAACAATTTCTCTGGGTGAGTCTGGTACACTCTCAAGTTTGGGAATCACTGATGTTGATAACACATTCTCTTTTCTAGTGGTAAATTAGCTTACCACAAATTAAAGAAACTATTCTTTATATTTCCTAAATTTATATGCAAGATCCTAAAAGCAATTAATTGTGTTTCTGCATCTAAAAACTCTATTCCCACTAAAAATGTTTGCATTACTCTGGATCAAAAGACAAAGTCTCTTAACTTGATCTAAAATACTTTGCTTTCTTACTCCCCTACCTTCCTCTCCCATCTCATCTTGAATTAGGCTCTCCTTTGCACTCTCAGTTCCAGCCACATGCCATTCAATCCTTACTGGTCAAATCATTTCACTACACAGGTCTTTTGTACATGGCTTTCCAAAATTTGACAATAATATGTTTTTACCTTCTCTACTGAACTCCAATTCAGTCATAGCTTTGAAGTTATTTTTTTTCTTTCCTTTCTTTTTTTTTTTTTTTTAATTGAGACAGGGTCTCACTCTGTCACCCAGGCTGGAGTGCAGTGGTATAATTTCGGCTCACTGCAACCTCTACCTCCAGTGTTCAAACAATCCTCCCACCTCAGACTCTCAAGAAACTGGGACTACAGGTGTGTGCTACCATGCTCAGTTGATATTTTACTTTTTTGTAGAGACTATGTTTCACTATGTTGCCCAGGCTGGTCTCCAACTCTTGGACTCAAGGGATCCTCCCACTTCGGCCTCCTAAAGTGCTTAGATTACAGGCTTGGGCCCCCATACCCTGCCTAGTTATCATTTTCTTAGCAATCCTTCAGCAATTTCTGTAATAAACAAGTCCTTGTTAATCTTGTAGCTGCGAGGACCTCTCTCTTAAAGCCTGTACTGCAGTTGTGCTTTTATAACTACTGAGATTAATATTGTCCATCTATCCCACTTGGGTTGTGATCTTCATTTAGTCAGGTACCATAAGTAGCCTTTAATCATATAGTAATTCACTGAATAAATGAATGCATACATTTATCTCGTTTTATTTCTTTAAACTTCCAAGCATGGCATGACTTTTTATGAATTAGAAAATTGATGTTTTCTTCTTTTCAAAATCAGTTAAAGGATTGTCTACTTAAAGAATGTTTTCCGTTCCTTTGTTAAAATATATGTCTAGAACTGAGAGCATTATCCATGAACCTGTTCAGCTTTCCTAATAGCAGTACTAACACAACACAAGGCAATCCTTTTTAGAGTACCTTATTGAAAATCTAATGTAAACTCTGCACCCTTTTTTCAAAGACATTTCCTACTCGGCATATAATTTCATAGAAATCACAGACTTACTGAAGTCCATGTAAATCCACTATTTTAAATAGATTTATCCTATGATAATTCAATTTTGTCCGGTTTTAAATTGTGTTTTACTTATAGTTATTCATTGGTACAAAGGTGATGGTAATTCCTAAATTAATAATTAAATATTTTTGTGATTATATACTTTTTTTTACAGATTGAAATTTTCATAATTGTAAGATCCTTCTTAAAATTTAAGAGACCGTATAAAATAATTATGATTTTAACATTTCATGATTCCTTTCATTTTAAAAGATTCAGTGAAGGAGTAGAAAAGGGGCCTGGCTAATTAGACATCATTTATGGGATTCTAAAACTTTGGGGATACGAAAGACTTTAGACATGAGCTATTCAGACATTACATTTAAGCTTGATGGAACTGAAGCCTAAATATGATAATTGACTCATTAGAGATCAAACAATTAGGAGGCAGAACCAAAATTAGAGCTCAGGTCTATGACATTTGACTACGACATTTAAAAAATAATTTGGATACAGGTGTACTTTATTAAATATCAGACTCCATGAAACGTACAATAATTAAGTCACTTTAAAAACCTTTTTAAAAGACTTACACGTTAGAGGACAATCTCTTGGATAGGGACTCTATGATAATGTGTAAGAATTCATTCTAAGTTTATTTTTTTTGAAAGAGTTTAAGTTCTTGACTGCCTGTGTCTTGGTACATGTGGGCAATGTTTTAAATTTAATTTCTTATGCTCTTACAATGAAAATAAGATTATTCACCAAAATAATTAAATAAATAAACCATACTAAGGGTCTCTAAGTTAGTAAATAACTGACCAAGAGAGAAAAAAATCAAAATATAATTGGCCATCTAAAACAGAGAATTGGAAATGGGACCAAGAGTTATTAATGATGATGATGATGATACGTGCTTACCAAGCATCTAGCATATTTCAGATACTCTAGTTTATTATGTTTTATTTCTTTTTTTAAAAAAAACAAGGCAGATTTTATTCTTTTTTTTTTTTTTTTTTTTTTTGAGACGGAGTTTCTCTCTTGTTACCCAGGCTGGAGTGCAATGGCATGATCTCGGCTCACTGCAACCTCCTGGGTTCAAGCAATTCTCCTGCCTCAGCCTCCCGAGTAGCTGAGACTACAGGCGAACGCCACCATGCCCAGCTAATTTTTGCATTTTTAGTAGAGACAGGGTTTCATCATGTTGACCAGGATGGTCTCGATATCTTGACCTCGTGATCCACCAGCCTTGGCCTCCCAAAGTGCTGGGATTATAGGTATGAGCCACCGTGCCTGGCCTCAGATTTTATTATTAATTGTATACAAGAAGAAGCTGAGCTTCCAGAAACATAACTTTCCCAAGGATATATAACTGCTAACTTCTACAAGGCCTGGCTAATTTTGAGAAAAGCCCATTTGAGCCATTGTACTACACTATTTGCTGTCACTTGGGACAATTGCTTATTTCAGCCTCAATTTCTTTATAAAACAAGAAGATTCTACATTCTACTTAACAGATATGTGTAAAATATATAGACAACTTCTAACTATAATATTTTTCCTATAGGGCAGTGCTCTTCAAGCTTTGGTGTACATAAGACTCCAGGGAGAGCATTTTGAAAATACCTCCCACTCAGCAGTTACTGCCAGAAATTCTGATTCAGGAAGTCTAGTGTAGGAACTAGTAATCTGAATTTTCCTATGTGAATTCAGGTGTAAAGGTAGTCCTACTCACCTAGTAATTAAGAAAACAATTAGACCATTAAGAAAAGTATTATGTCTCCCTCTTTCTCTTCCTCTTTCTTTCTCTCTTACATTCTTTTTTCTTTCTTTCACTCTCACTTTCTTTCCTCTCTTTTTCTCTCTTTCAAAAATAAAAAAAAAGAAAAGTATTACAAAAAAGATTTACTTGGTGCCTCCTGGAACAAAGATCCCTAAACCTTATCTTGAACGGGTGCATCCTGTAACAGATTATTTACACAGCTGTTTGAATCAAAAAATACTCCAGAGTATTTGTTCTGAGTAAAAATAAAAGTTACAGTATATGTTGGAATAAAAATCCCAATGCGTTAAATAAGTAACAAATAGATCCACTGATTATTACTCACAGTTAATATTACCTGTGTTCAAAGGCAGCAGTACAGAACCTGTTTGGCACCAGGGACCTGTTTTGTGGAAGATAATTTTTCCACAGAAGTAGGCAGGGTTAGTGGGTGAAGTAGGAGCTGGGGGGTGGGAGGTGATTTGGGGATGAAACTATTCCATCTCAGATCATCAGATATTAGGTAGATTCTCATAAGGAGTATGCAACATTGCAGCCTAGGTCCCTTGCGTGTGCAGTTGACAATAGGGTTCCTGCTCCTGTGAGAATCTAATGCTGCCCCTGAATCTGATAGGAGGCGGAGTTCAAGCGGTAATGCTAGCTTGCTGACCCACAGCTCACCTCTTGCTGTGTGACCTGGCTGGGGACCCCTGTTTTAGGTGTTCTTGGATTTAAAAACTCAGTCAATGAATACATAAAAGAGCAAAAGTGAATAATAGAAGCTTAATATGGTTTGAAAGAGGTTTATCTATTTTTTCAAAATCAGCATTAAGTAGAGATGTACAGGATGATAAATCATCATACCACTGCTAAAATATGCATCTGAATAAAAGGATGTACATAAGTTTTTATTTAATTTGCTTTAAAATTGACATAAGATTATTTTAAATTTACATGTCTTTAAAGACATGATTTTTATTTTTATTTTTGTGACAATAGGCTGTTGTCACAGCTCTGTTGCCTAGGCTGGAGTGCAGTAGCTTGATCAGCTCACTGTAACCTCAAACTGCTGAGCTCAAGCAGTCCTCCTACCTCAGCCTCCTGAGTAGCTAGAAGTACAGGTGGGCGCCATGATGCTCAGCTGATTTTTTTAAATTGGACTTTTTTTCTTTTTTTGTTGTACAGCCCTGTTGCTGGGGCTGGTCATGAACTCCCAGGCTCAAGCCATCCTCCTACCTTGGCCTCCCAAACTGTTGGAATTACAGGTTTGAGTCACTGCACCACACCCTAAAACACCATTTCTAACCACTGCATAAGTCAACTTAAAATCTAGTGATCTATGAAAAAAAAAATCTGTGCCACTGCTTTCACTGTGATTTTACAAGTAAAGTAAAATGTAGTTAGCGCAAGTCAATCCAGTATCATATTTATACCAATTGTGTGAATATTTTATATACAAAATGTACTTTATAGGTGGGTATTCTTAGCATGTGTTAACATGGTCTTAGGTCATCGCCAGTGTATTTGATGCTTTCCAGCAATTTAAAATAATTAATGTTACTTGTGTCACACTCCCTGCATCTTAGTTGGCCTTTGCAATGCAAAGTAACAGTTTTTCCACAAGATCTTAGATGCTATATTCTTGATTTAAAATAACTGCTTGGTTAGGATACTGACAAAAATAGTGACAAGGAAAAGAAGCTGCGTATATAATAGTATTAGTTGTCTTTCAGTGTGATTTCATTGGTTTAATTTAAATATACCGTATATAACCAAAAGTAATTATATTATTAGGTGATATGCATAAAACAAAGCAGAGATTTTAGATTTGGTGTTATTTTGATTTGCACCCTAAGCCTAAATTGTACTTTTAAATTGTTGTTCAATATATTTCCTAGAAAAAATAATAGCAAGGTATACGAGACATAAAAACACCTTACAATTTTCTATTGAAAACACCTTTAGGTTTCAATTTGTTCCAAGGGATATTTTAAATCAGTTTTTTGAAGTTACATATAAGACAAGGTTCATGCATTGTCATTTCAATTAATTCTTTGTTAATAAAAAAATTCGTATATGAATTACACACATATATTTATATATATGTATTTATATGGCCCATTTATAGATCAGATTGTAATTGTTATTTTAGACATTGAAATAGATTTTAAATGTATTTAACTAAAACCTAGAGTGAGTCACGAAATGCTACTAACATGTACTGTCTGTATATCTTGTATGTATAACATATGTATGAGTTTATTTTATGTAAAATTGATCCTTCTACAACACAATGATTAGGGGCATTGACAGCCTTGTAGTTGAAAATCTGTGTGTAACTTTTGACTCTTCCAAAACCTAACTATTAATAGCATGCTGGTTACTGGAAGCCTTACGAATAACATAAACAGTAGATTAACATATTTTTTATATGTTATATATATGTTATATACTGTAGTCTTACAATAAAGTAAGCTAGAGAAAAGAAAATGTTATTACAAAGTCATAAGAGAAAATCTATTTACTATTCTTATGGAAGAGATGGGTCATCATAAAATACTTAATACTTGAGAATATGTGTTTTCATATTGACTACTCTTTGGAGGATGAGGCAGGGGAGGAGGTAACCTTGCTGCCTCAGAGGTGGCACAGGCGGAAGAAAATCCGTATTTAAGTGCACCCCCAGAGTTCAACCTGTTTGTTCAATGGTCAACTCTATTTCAAAACTATAATGTCAAAAACTATACTGTAATCTTCAAATGTTCGCAGTTTACCTTAGGTAAATTAAAAGAGCTATGGAATATCAGTAAGTTGTGAAATTCCATGCAATTTACAATGACAGCAGTTGTTATTAAAACCTTGCAACTTACCTTGAAACGTTTTAGTGTTCATAAACTCGGTTGAGAGAAAGCACAGATTGCTCCAGGTCAGCAGAGAAATGATTTATTTCACAGCTTAGCTCTCTACATAACTTTATATTCTCTCATTAAGAACAACAGAACAGGAAACCATTTACTGATCATTTTACAATGCACATAATATCCTGTGCATGCTTAGACAACTATATGTTGATTTACAAATCAGGACAGACATTAAAATTATGGAACTTACAAAATAATTCAGTGTCAATGTGAATAAATTTTTAGATTTTGACAATACATTTAGTGCAATGAAATAAGGTTCTTTTGTCATGAACAAATTTGAAAGGTATTCAAGCAGGACTCCTAAACCATTTACTCTGAATTATTGGCTTTATTATTTTAATACTATTTTAATGTCACTTTGTGGTAACCTTGTGACAGCATAACAAATATAAGAAAAAGAGATCAGTTATAAATCAGCAACTATACTTTTTACCTATTAGAGAAATTAGGGGAAAATTACATCACAATCAAATTTATCTTAATACCTCTAGATTTCCTATAATGATGAGCTGAAGTGATTAATAAAAACAACATACAAGTGTATACACACATATGGGTGTGTGTATGTAGAGATAGCTGTAGATATATTTATTTGTAGCTGACAGGAAAATTACATCCGCTACTTGTGAATTTGAAAGAATAGAGAATCAGAGAACAAAGTAGGAAAGAAAATAAACAACTATCAGTTATTGAAACAGTAGACTCAGTTTTTCAAAATAAGAGAAAAGTTTACGTTGGGTTTTTTCCCTATTTTATTCCTTTAAATCTTTTTATTTACAAATAGGAGATTTTTGGAAAAATCAAAGGTAATATAACATATATATTTTACTAATGTAAAGTAAAATTTATTCCATAATTAAATATAAATTAAATATAAAATGCATCCCACATTATGGTTTTCATAAGGGAGATAAGTTGACACATACAACTATTTTGTTGTAATCATAGTTTTATACTGTTGTGATGAGTATATTAACATACAAAATTGTTCACTTCATTTTGGAAAAGCCAATCCTCATTGCTTTCAAAAAAGCTACAAATAACAAATGGCTCATTCTATCATTTTCAAGTTTAATATTTTGAGAACATTTAATCTATTAGTGAGTCCAATTCTCATCCTGTGTCCTATGTGCCATGTCCACAAGACTTGATCCTTCGTGAGAACATTTTTTTCTATTATTGTAACAGTTAGTAGATGTTATTCAAAATTCAATTTCATGCTTAAACACATAGACATAACTCTACATCTGTGAAGAGAAAATCTTTTTTAGACAAAGCATTTGAACACTAGGAAAAAGGAGCAAATAACACAACTTTCAAGTAATTCTCCTTTTTACTTGTCTTCCTATAAAACCAGTCCTAATTATATTTTAAGAATGCAGATCACAAACACATCCTTGATGTGTGTGAGTCTGTGAGAGTGTGTGTGTGTGTGTGTGTGTGTGTAAGAATGAGAGAGGCATTATGTTCTCTTTGTTTCTCAATCCACAGAATTGTAAATAGAAATTTATAAGTCTGAATGTGATGCTTATTAGACAGAATCAAATTGTTGTGAGAAATATAAATATATCTGGAGAAAGAAGCCTGGCTCTATGGCTCTGCATCTAAATGTTTTACCTTAAGCTAAAGATGGTTTAGCTTCATAGTTTGCAACAAATACTAAAGTAAGTACCTCTACTTGGGACATAGAAAAGAAAATAGTAATTATCATGTTGATTTTGTAACATAAAATCTACAAAGAAAGATTTTTTCAAAATGGCTTTCAAAATATCAAATCAGTACAGTTAATATCATGATATTTTTATTTAGTACTAGACATATTTTATGCAGCATATAAGTTAAATTAGAACTCTGCAAAATTACATTTATGGTTCTGACAATGCCATCACTTTTAAAAATAACATTTTCTAGAATATCTTCTATGCATGTGTGTGAATATTTGTACATTATAATTTTAGGACTATTTGGTGACAGTAACTCAGCTTTTATTACCCAACTTCAGTCACTATTTCTTCTCCTTTCCAGTTTGGAGAAACGTTGATTGAAAAGCTATCCCCATATTTAGTATGTATGAGGTCCCATGCAGGGTACAGATGGCATCTTAACCCCATCCATATGTTTAAAGCATCTCGTTCATTTGGAAGTCTTACAGGCACAAAAACAATCATGGAGAGAAGCGGTCTTTAAATTTTAATTTTATCAAAATAAACCAGATCTCTTGTGTATAAAACCTTTGCCAAAAACGGATTTCCTTCAAACAGACACCAAGCTAAACCCATTTGTAAAGGCCAAGGAAAAGTCTGATAAGTATGAATTTGATTATATGAGAGTTAGAGTGAATTATCTTTGTTTTGGCTATGCTATTTTTGTGGATGCATACACTTTCTAGATTATTTTTAAGTACCTCTCAAGTAGCTTAAGGCTCTTTTCTAAGTAATTTTGTGTTTTACACTTAATTTGTTTATCTGTTATGTTGCTATATACTATGAATTCATGAATGTATCTGGGATTAATATACTATATATATTAATATACACTATATATAATATATATGCTATATATATTAATATACTATATATATTTTTTCTAGATTTTGCTTTTCTATATAAAAATGGTATCTTTGGATAAACTTTGATAAACAGATTTGTGAGATGCCTGTGCATTTTCTTTGTCAATATATTAATGGAGATAGCCTGGCTAGCTTCTTGGGTTTTTATTTGATAAGACTGTAGTCTGTATTTTGGGGTGACATGAATAATACTTTTCTTAAGCTCCTAAATTATTATATAGTAATAGACATAAGTTACAGCTTATTACCATGACTAAGTTTGGTGAAAAATTATATAGTAAATGTATTTTTAGCTGAGTTTAACCCTCCACTTTAAAAAAGACACACATACACAATTTTTTTTAAATTCATTTTATTGCTTAAGCCATGATTTAAAAGGAACACACACATACACACACACACATATATAACTTTTAAATATCTCTTTGTATTGCTTAAGCCGTGATTCTTCAATAACAAGTCAAACTTCATTTCTCTTGAGTTTGAAAATAAGCCAAGATTTATTGAAAGGTGAGGAGAAGGAGACTGCATCAGTGATGATTTGTTTTGGAATGATGTTAATTTAAATATAAAGCTTAAGAAAAGAAGCTATTATCAGATTAGAGTTTCTCATCTCAGAGAAGTGTTGCCCTAAACACCTTTTAATAACTCTCCCTGAAGAAAATAATGTAAATAAGTTCATAGTGACAGCTAAACTGTCTTAAAATGGGAAGAAACTGTTTGAGTCATAATTCCAATTTTAAGAATTAATTCACCCCTCTTCTACTTCTAAAACACATAAACGTGCTTGTTTATGGATTTTCTAAATGTAGAAGGAAAATTATAGAAAAAAAAATGTATGCCTGAGAATGTCTTCACTTTTTCCAGATGCCTGAGGTGGCTTTCAAAACTAAGCTGGTGAACCATGAGGGAATTACAGTTTTATCAACAGCCTGATTCTGCACCAGCAGCAGGTGCACCAGCTTGATGACCTACAAGGTCACTGGTGCCACTGAACCCAAGTTTCTGGCAGTAGTCACTTTTTGTTAACACTATTATTGATGGTAGTCCAAGCAAGATAGCAATTGCCAAGGAATGAACTGAAGTACTACATGCTGCTTTAAAAACATAGAGGAAAGAAAGAATGAATGAAAAAAAGAAAACAGATTCAGGCGCTTGGCTTATTTCTTATATGACTACTGCCAAATACAGCCAACGGGTGGCCATGGGAGTTGGCGCCTCGGGAGAGGCAGACATGCCGCACGGAGGAAGTTGGAAGGACTGAAAAGTCAACGCTAAAACTGAAAGCAAAGATTGCCAAGTCAAATGCTGAATTGTGCAAGTACAGGATGTTTTCCTTTCCATTTTTTCACAATGAAGCATTTAGTTTACTCCCTCCTGTTTTGTTCAAAGACTAATGTTCTCAACTTTCACTCAACAAATTGCTGTGGTTTTGTTACTCATTTAAACAACTGTGAGTAAATAGGTTCATTAAAGTAGCTTTACTAGTAAAATAATTAGACTTTAAAAGAAACAGAAATAAAGTTGAATAGTCACTGGTGAACCTGGCTCCAAACATGTAAATGTTTTACCATGTTTACCTTAGATTAAAAAAAAATGAAAGAAATTTAGTGATATCACTGCCATATGAATCTTTGAATTTTAATACATTAATATGTACCTATGATAATATACAGTATTTATTTCAAGTTTATATTAATGGTTTTGCTTACTGGTTCATGCGTATTGCCTAGAATTGTAGCTGCCACACCGAAGATTATCCAAAAAGAATAAAATTTTTTGACTGAACGACTGCTAACAAACTGATACGTTATCCCTTTGCAATTTCTTTTTTCACTCAATATTATGATTTTCATATTTATTCATGTTCATATTTTTCAAATGCTAGACAGTACTTGTCTGTGACTATGTAACAGTTTAATTACTCTGATATTCATATATGATGCTTAATTTTTCTAACTCCTACAAACAATATCCAATAAACTTTAAATAAGGATAGCAAATTAAGTTCATTATCATTACATTGATACCATGTTTAAGATGCAACAGAACTTTTTATGTTTGATTTGCGGACTGTGGATTCCTTGGAATTAGAGGAATTAATTTATTTTCATTATTATCATCAACAGTGCCATATCATAAAAGTTTAAAAGAATTTATTAGCTTAGAGACTCCCTACTTTTTAACAAAAATTAAGTCCAGAGAAGATATAATTTCTATTTCTTATGGGAGTACCTATTTTCTAGGTTTTGATCCTACATAATAATAGGACATTGACATATATATAGCTGTGTAGGAGTTCAAAACAGAAGGGAGAAAAGTTTCTGAGTGTCCTCTCTGAACCAGCTACTGCTCCTGGTATTGAGAATACAGCTGTAAACAAAAGCATCTGTTCATATGTTCATTCATTCAATAACAGTATATTATACCCTATATTGGACAAATGAGGTGTTGAATGCTAAAAATGTAAAGGCAAATATCAGACATTTAGTTGATCTAATTTAAGACTATATTCAAATGTACTAAATGCCTTGCTGCTGCCTATTATGCCAGTTTTACAATTTAAAGAAGTGGCACTTTCCAATTATAAAAACAAAAGAATAAGCAAGAAAGAATAAAACTGTTTGGTAAGGAAATGAAAACAGGAAAAATCTAAAGGTAATTTTTAAAAAATGCATCAGAATATAGGTAAAAAACAGAGATCCAGCAATGTTAAACAAGTTTCCATGGTACTTGGAGCTGCATAGTGTTCGCTAAGCACAGGATGGGTTTGGGGTTTAAATATTATAGACCATTTTACAGGGAGCATAGAATCAAAAATATCTGACTACAAGTCTTGTGTCTTCTCATGACTTAACATTAATTGTAAAATTAAGAGTACCTACGTCCAGCGAGAAGGTAGATATGCATGAACTATTCTGACACACAGTATAATCTGAACCATTGCTACTTCCATTTCTATTAATTTCCTAGGAAAACACCATTCTTTCCACATTATATAGCCCCATATAAAACATACATGCAATCATCTCTTTCTCTTTCACTGTTTCTTTGAGGATAGGGGGAGCTAAAGGGGAAACCAATGTGCAAGACAGGCAATAACACCTGTTGCTATACTTTGTTCCTGTTATACTGTATGATCATTGTCTTAAATGCAGTTACTTGACCCATTTTAGAGATTTTACCACATGTAAATACACCACAGTCTCCATTTTATTCTTCTTTGGGAAGTTACCTGGTGTGCAGAAATACCTAATTTGTGACTTCATAACATCTGTTCCTGGAAGGTTATTGTAAAGGAAGGGCAATCATGGCCTTACATTTTTTAATAAGTTTTCTTGAAATGTGATCACAGCACCATACTGTAACATTTGGCCTTGCTCTTCCTGCTCAATTTATAAATTGAAAGTGATGCTACCATATCACCTGGGAAAATAAAATTCCCTTTATTAGAAAATGATTAGATAACAAAATTTGACTGGAATGTAAAAGTCGCTTGGAAAACGAACTTATTAAATTTTTAAAACAAGAAATTATGTTGCAGTTAACAGAGGAAAAGAGTCACATAAAATCCACTCAAACAGCAGCAAATCTGGCAGAACACCTGCAGCAAAATGTGCTTACCGTAACACTGATTTTCAGGAACTGAATGAGTATATTGAAGGGGGAATCTGGTAGTAAGTCACTTACTTACATCTTAATACGACCATTTGAGATCTCTTACAACCTAGAAAATGATTTTACATATTGCAAAAACAGGGAATTTGTGTGTGTGTGTGTGTAGTGGGGAGAGGGGTAATTTAGTTAAAATTAGGGCTAATGTTTTTCAATATTAAAAATATGTGATTCATTATACTCGAATAGCAGCTCTATATTATGGAAAGTACTATTTTTAATTCCTGTGTGCAGGCCAGCATGACTCCTTGAACAAAACTCGTGACTCCATAGAGAACTACGAACTATATGGCAGGCCACTAGAAATCAATAATGGTAGTTCTCATTTTCATGAGAACTTAAAAAAAGGGAGCAGAATTCCAAGACTTTGAATCAACATCTTTGTTGATAAAAGTATCCTCAGTAGATAAAGGCAGCAATTTACGAAAATGTGTAGGGTGTTCCAAATTAGCACGGTGATGAGGACTAGCAACTGAAAACGAAGCAAGTGGCCAAAATTCCCCATATAAATGATTGTTCTCAAAGGACTATCATGTGTGTTGATTGCAGTGGCACCATTCAGTTGGGGAACCTCCCTGATCTGATCGCTATAAACATGCTTCCTGTGCCAACATAATCCTAGATCTTAGACAGATCATAGCTAATTTATATTCTGAATGAAGATAAAGTATTCAATTTGACTCAATAATATTTTAACAGTGTCCTCTCCTGAATACCTGTAGCAACATTTAAGAATTGTAATTGTTTGTTTATTCTTTCCAATAAGAGCTTAAATAATTTTAGGACTGTGTGTCCGTTGTCCCTATTCACATTCCTTAGCTTGGTTCTAAAAATTTAGTCTTCCAAAAGTATTAGATAAATTTTGGATGTAAATAATTTAGAAAGCATGGTTCATTCTCTCTCTCTCTCTCTCTCTCTCTCTCAGTCTCTCTCTCTTTCCCTGTTTCCATTTTAAAAATTATGAGAAAATATTCATAACAGAAAATTTGCTATTTAAACTATTTTCAGAGTACAATTTTGTGGCATTAAGTAACACTGAACATTGTTATTCAGTGCATCGACTCTTAAAACAGATGGACTTTAATGATAACTGCAGGCAGATATCTTGGCAATAGAATATGCCTCAAGGATATAAGTCTTAGAATAAGAATCCAGTATGGATATTTATATGGCCCATTAGCAACACAGCTAACATCCTGAATACTTCACAATCCTTTCCCTTTACTGTTACTCCTAGGATCTGCAGACTGATTTTAAAGGCTAATAAAATCTTTCTTTTATACTTTAATGGTACAATTTAAATAACATGTAATAGATTTATGCTCTGGGCATAAAATCATGTATTTACATGTGTATTCTAGTGTATAATTATTAGAAATAATTTTAACATGCATACTTGTTCATCGATTTTCTATAAACCAGAAGATACATTAATAGATTTTTTAAAAATATTCTAGAATTAAATGCTTAAAGATTGTAAATTATAGGAAAGAAGTAGAAAAATACATTAATACAAGAGGAGTACTGATTTAACAGTTCATAAATGAAAACTATCTTAAGATGTTAAGAACTCACCTTCTAAATGTGAACTTGGAGACGTGATATATGTATATATATTATATATATAATTTCATATAATCTTCCATCTCTGTACTCTTAAATAGCATTCCTATTATATACATACATGTATATGTATATACATATACATATACATGCCTGTGTATAATGTATATGTATATACATATATATACATGTGTATACATATGTATGTATATAATAGGAATGCTATTTCATTCCTATTATATACACATATATATATAATAGGAATGCTATTATATACATACATATATATGCACACATATATGTTGGTATTTAATAGTAATGCTATTTAAGTGTACAGAAATGGAAGATTATAAAAACTGAAATAATTTATAAAGACACAAGCTATATAGCTTAAAGCTTTGTATATGCATAGATCTAATTTATGCCAATCAGAGGTACATCTGGTCATTTTAAAAGCTGGACAAGGACTCACTAACAATCATGAACAAAAACAATTAGCTGGTTTATGGTGTTCTTAATTGCAGATGGTATCATGCCAATTTATTCATACCTCATGGAGTTTCTCTGTTTATGCCCATTGAATAGCATTGTTTATAACTGCTCATAGAGTTGTTTGGCTTTATAACTCGTGCATGTATCTGCCAATCTGTTAGTTGAGAAGAAAAAAAAATCTGAAGTATAATTTGAGTCACATTTTAAACTATTTGCATTAACTATCTTTAAGAAGGTTTTAGAGTATTTTGAGGGACTGACATTTAGAGTGTATAATCTTTCATGTAAAAGTTC
Organism: Cacajao melanocephalus; assembly: GCA_963573385.1. NCBI lineage: Eukaryota > Metazoa > Chordata > Mammalia > Primates > Pitheciidae > Cacajao > Cacajao melanocephalus. Next base: position 76,242 of record CAUYLG010041065.1, on the reverse strand, counting down.
CATCTCTGTCTCCTGAGGCTTCTGTTTATATATGAAGAAAACGGCAGTGTGACATTTGCTAATAGTGTCTGCTGAAGGAATTATATATCTTCAGGATATTTCTAAGATTTATAAACTATGGTAAATATTAATAAAATAAATGAAATCATCTTTAGAGCACAATCCTTTATTTTTAAGTAAACTCATTACATTTTATGTAGGCCAACATTTCCACCCTAAAAATAACATACCTTTATTTTAACAATGCTCATCTCTCTCTGTGAATCATATGTCTAATCTCCCTAAAGAGGAAAAAGAAACTCATGTTTTAAATTATCACTTACCATGGGTGTAAACTTAAAGAAGACAATCTCTCCATCAGCCTTTTCTAAGCTGAAAGATAGGAATAATAAAATGTTCCTGTCATTTGAAAATCCAATGAGGTTATGTACTACAAAGTTTTCAGTAGAGTATTACAGAAAATTAAATGTTAACTTGTAAAAAATTTAAATTATTTTGCATTTAAATAACTCCCAAATCCTTCCATAGTTACATTTTTTTAACTTACACTTTTCTTTAAGTACTTCAACTTGTTTATAAGGAAGCTCTGGGTTGTAAACTACAATGTACAGTGTGAAAGATGGCTCAAAAGGAAATAACTAGCATGCTGTAGTAAACTCCTTTCTCTAAGTCTCACTAGGGTTGTAAAATGACATTTGAGTACTAGTTAGTTATCAATGCTCTTAGAAATACATTGCTTAATACTTCATTTTGTTAACTGATGAAAACACTGCTAATAAAAATATTCCAAGCATTAATTCTGCAGATGGCTAGCAAATCCTTAAGTTTTTGAGTAATCATTTTCTATATTTTGGATTGAGTGTGAAGTTATCTCTCCTACTTGCATCAATTTGGTAGCACTAATACCTAAAGATACATTCCTTTCTAGAAAACAATAGAAACTTGAAAGTAGATTAGATTGTTTTATAGTGAAGTGGTGTGTTAAGTGATTTTTTTTTTTTTTGCACATAGTAATTGATACTGGGTAGAATTTTATTATAAAATTCTTTTTTAAGAAGTGCTTTGATACTGACAGAAGACAAGCAACCTACATAACACACTACTCAATTTGTCCAAGCCTTCAAATAAGATGCTTTGTTGAGCACTCTTTCTGCTTTTACCCAAGGCAGTGATCAGAAAAACATACACACATAAAACAAACACACACATACTCTCCACAACTGGAGATTCAGCACAATGTGTGCTAGGCTGACATTTCCAACAGCAGTCAAATCACTGGGAAAATCAAGTATAAATGGAGCTCACCTCCGTAACTCATAATTTGGAAAATCTTCTCAGTATATTAGAATGTGAGTGTATTGAATCCGTGTTTTAGTTACTTGACATAAAGATGACAAACTTGCAGTACCTTTAAGCAATCTATGCGGCATCATTTGATAACCAAGTGAATCGCAATAGTAGATCGCAAGGATGCTATTGAAAATGCTGACCAGTGTCTTTTCCATCACGAAGAATAAGCAAAATTATTATCTGTCCTCCATTTCAGGAACATACCTGAGTTTCACAAACAACTTCATTCTACATATTGAACACTGTGATTTTTTAGTGACTGTATTTTTCTCTTTAAATTAGCTTCTCGAAAGCTTATAGCCAAATAAGCTTCTCATCTTTAAAAAGATTAAATGTACACCTTTTTTAGTCAAGTAAACCTGGGTTTGAATCCAAAAATGTGTCATATTCCTCCTCTGAGCTTCAATTTCTGTATTGTATGCTGGAGATAATGACTATTTCACAGGCCAGCGTTGACAACTAAATGGGTGGAGGGTTTTAAAGCACATAAAATCGCGTCTGGTACTTAGATGTTGAAATAAATTCTTCTTGTGTGCAAACCTCATCAGGCTGCTGCATTATTGTGCACTTTGTTAATGGCGCCCCTGTAGCTGAGCCGTTTACAACATGCCAACCATAGGCCTTTACTGTCCCACTTTTCCATAAGTATTTTTTTCCTTTAACACATTTTCTTACTTCTTTCAATGTATTTAAACTTGCTGTGTTGCACACGTTTTGATACCAACCTTAAATTCTTTTTGTAGTACAGCACAGGCAATAAAATCAAAAAATTAATATGAAGAGATTATTTTCCCTTACAGTTGGATTACATACTGCATGAAGTTCTTAAACAAAAATCACTCACTCTTGTTTAATTTTTCTTCTCTTGTGCACGTGTTTTTTTAGTATGTATTGTTTAAAGGGTGTATTAAGAGTTCTCCAGAGAGACAGAATCTATTGGAGATAGATGGATAGTAGGTAGGTAGGCAGATAGATAGATAGATAGATAGATAGATAGATAGATAGATAGATAAAGTGAGAGGGCAATTTTTAAGAAAATTGGCTCACACATTTATGGAGGCTTAAGAAGTTCCATCCAGTCCATCTGCAAGCTGGAGAGCCACGGAGCCTGGGAGCATGACTCAGCCCAAATTCAAATTCTTCAGAACTAGAGAAGCCTATGGTGGGACACTCAGTCTGAGGTCAGAGGCTTGAGAATCCAAGGAGCTGTTGGTACAAGTCCTGGAATACAAGGACTGGAAGGGATGGAGGTCTAATGTCCAAGGGCAGGAGAAGAAGGGAGGCCCAGCTCTAGGGAGTTATCTCCCTTTTTGTTCTCTCTTGGCCCTCAGTCCTTTGAATGATACCCACACACATTGAGGAAGGATCTTTCTTACTAAGTCCACTGAATCAAATGCCAGTCTCTTCCCAAAACAGCCTCAAAGATATCTTCAGCCGTAATGTCTTACTAGCTATCTGTGTATCCCTTAATTCCATCAAATTGACAACTGAGATCACAGAGGAGAAGAGGTGAAGGCTGTGGGCAGAACCTGTATCCTTAGAGTTCACCCCTACTGAGAGAGACTACACCAACAATCACAATTCACTCTGTTAAGTGGTGCAAAAGAAATGCAAGATAGAAATCTCATACAGTTTAAAGCGTATGAAACATGGTTTATAGGGTGGAGGTAGGGAGAGAAGGAAGAGCAAGTAAAGAGTGGTGAGGATTATTGTCTACAGACATTATTTCTTTCTTTTTTCTTTATTTATTTTTTTTTTTGAGACAGAGTCTCACTCTGTTGCCCAGGCTGGAGTGCAGTGGCATTATCTAGGCTAACTGCAACCTCCACGATCTCTGCTAACTGCAACCTCTGCCTCCTGGGATCAGGCGATTCTCATGCCTCAGCCTCTCCAGTAGCTGGTATTATAGGCATGAGCCATCACCCCCAGCTATTTTTTGTATTTTTAGTGGAGATGGGGTTTCACGATATTGGCTAGGCTGGTTTCAAACTCCTGACTTCAGGTGATCTGCCCACCTCAGCCTCCTATACAGACAATATTCTGAACATTGTATATGCAACTTTAAAGTTTTCACTTCTCTCTGTAGGCACATTGACATCACTGTTTTTTATTTTAATCAAACTTCTCAATTTGACATAATTATAAATTCACATCCAGTTGTCCCCCCATGGTAATATCTTGCAAAACTGTAGTACAATATCACAGTTGAGATATTGACATGGAAACAGTTGAGTCACAGAACAGTTCTATCACCAAAAAGATCTCTAGTGATGCATTTTAACAGTCACAACTACCTTCCCTCCACCCCCAATTCTCATCCCTCGCTTTTGTTAACAAACGCTATATAAATGAAATCATACTGCATGTACCTGTCAGATTCTTTTTTATTTCCTTCAGTGTAACTCTCATGAGACCCATGTAAATTGTTGCACTTATCAGTAGCTTTTTTCTTTTTTTTTTGCTGACTACTATTCCATGGTAAAAATATCCCGTATTAGATTTAATCATCTAGCCATTGAAGCCATTGAAGGATATCTGGGTTGTTTCCAGTTTGGGGATATTAAGAATAATGCTGCTATTAATATTTGTGTGCAACTTTTGTATTTACCTGGAATAAATGCCCAGCAGTGCAATTACTCAGATGAAGAAGCTACACAACTATCTTGCAAAGTCACTGTACCATTCTGACTTCCAGCCATCAGTATACTGTCCCCACATCTTTGCCAGTGTTTGGTGGTGTTCTTTGTTTAACATTTTATTTTAACATTCTGATAGGTGAGTAGTGTCATGCTAGGTTTACAGCAGGTTAGATCAATGTTTTATAGAGGAAACTTTCTGATGACAAAAAGATAGAAAATAGAATGAAAGAAGGAGAAATTTGAGTCAATGGTGTAACTTAGAAATAGATTTCAGTGACTTAGGAAAGAAAAACCTAATCTGAGGCAGGAGAAATGAGGATTGGAAGGAATTGCTGTGTGTCTTGTAAAGACGTTATTCAATATTTGTAGACAATTCTAGATTGGCAAAGTGGAACTGGCTGATTGACTCAAATTCCATGAACATTTCCTATAATCTCCAGTTGCAGAATGTTGCTATTATTTAGGAATACAGCTCATCTCATATGATTCAAACATGTATCTGTTCTTCAGAGCACAACTCCACAACACATATGCTAGAGACTGTCCTTTAAGATAGATTATTTTATGAATGTAGTTTATAGATATGAAAAATTAACTTGAAAATTTAGGATAGACATTGGAAAAATATAAACATTTCCTGATACATTTTTCGGTCCATATGTTTATTTAGAAATCTGCCTATCTACTATCATCAAATAATTTTTCTTTACTTTTGGGGAATTTTTAAATGGTACCAACAGAACCCTAAATAAACATGAGTCAATAATTACATGTCAAAATAGAGGCTACCAGGAAGAGCATTCAATATTACAGGGGAAATCTTTTAAGAAGCTCAAGTACTAAGGTTATATAATTCTAATAAGTAGAAACTAATATAAAAATAATAAAATCATTTTTAAGGAGATGAGGTAATGGGGTCCACCAATGGAAAGTATAAATATAGATTTACTTTCAGTCCTATAGATGCACAGAACAATTAAAAGTCTGTAACGTAGCATTAAAGAGCTCTATACTGTATTGTGATTTTTTTCAGACCTATGGTGTTTTTATGAGCACAAAAATAGGTAGCATTTTTAAAAACTGATTTTGAGACTCAAATTAGAGTATCGAAAAATACGTAACCTAACACAGTGATTGGATATGACCTACATTATTAGAGATGGTTGTCTTATTATCCAAGGGAGAAATATAGAATTCTAGGCTCTTCCATTACAGATAGAATCTATTGCCACAAATCTGAAAATCAATAAAACTTGTTTTGGGAGAGTAAATGATTACTTGATAATTTATCTTCTACACCATCTTCCAGTGAAAGTATTACCTAGATTGTGTGTGAATCTAATCGGGTGTGAAGTGCTATTGAAAAGTAAGAACCCCTGCTCAGAAAAGGGAAATGAGATTTTTGAGGAACTCCCTGAGAATTTTTTTTCATTTTATTATAAGAATAACTAAATGTGAGCTGCATGATTATTACCCTTGGTAAATATACAAAACTGATGGTGAAGTGTGGGCTCATAAGTGGATCTGCAGATGGGCAGATTTGTTTTCTAGAGTTCTCCTCTACTGTATCCAGTCTGTTTCTGTCTGAACCTGTTACCCCTGTTACTTCTATTTCTATCATCCTGAAGTAATGATTTCATACAAAGATCTTCATTTAGCATGAAATTCTAATAATTTTATCCAGGAATCTGCAAAGTAAGAACATTAATAAATTATCCATATGAATGTACTTTCAAGGTATTAATAATTTATGTCAGATATTCTCATTTTAGATAAGTCCTTTCTTCAAAATGGCTTTTTTTTTCCAGTTGAGTTATAAAACTTAGTGCAATAGAATTATGACCTTACAATCTGATGCTTAGGAAACCTTGCAATTATAATTATCCAAATGTTTTTTTCTTTTTTTTTTCTGCTGAAATTTTTCAGGCCACTCATTAGTGCAAATGTTAGCTGTGTGTGTATGGGGGTGGGTTGTGGGTAAGCATGTATGTGTGTGTGAGTGTGTGTTTAACTACTGGAGAAAAATGAAGTTGAAATAACAACTTGATGGCTTTAAATGGTTAAATCTTCTTTATAATTAGTGATAAATTTATGTATATTTATATGTGTTCTACATAGTGTATTGAATTCTTACTTTCTAGACTACATTTATTTTTCTTATGCTTTGTTGAGAATTCAAATTACTATGTTGTTTCTCCCAAAGATATTTGGATAGTAAATTTTATATTTAGTTGTTAATAGCACCTATTAAATTATTTTCTGGCATTGATGGGCACGTCAATCATTATTTGGTAAGGTCTGCTTTCGAGGTGGTATTGAACTCATAGAATCCAGACATCAGCCCTCCCTGACTCATAGTCATGAATGAAATGATCCCAAGTTTAATCATAGCATACAATTTGCTCTGACATTCCTTTGTCAAAAATATGACCAACTTCACAGTCTGGGCTAGTTATACAACTAATAAGAAGCCAGCTTACTAGACTTTTATTTCAAAACTTCATGTGGGCTGGGCACATTGGCTCATGCCTGTAATCCAAGGACGTTGGGAGGCCAAGGCAGGTGGATCACCTGAGGTCAGGAGTTCGAGACCAGCCTGACCAACACGTAAAAACCCCATCTCTACTAAAAATGCAAAACTTAGCCAGGCGTTGTGGTAAGCACCTGTAATCCCAGCTACTGGGGCGGCTGAGACAGAAGAATCACTTGAACCCAAGAGGCAGAGGTTGCAGTGAGCCAAGATTGTGCCATTGCACTCCAGCCTAGACGACAGAGTGAAACTCTGTTCAAAAAACAAACAAACAAAAAATAACAAAAAAAAAATCCCTTACAAACTTCGTGTGAATTTTCATGTTACAAAGCTTTATGTAAAAATATATAAACATATATGAGTTAGAAGTTTTTAAACTTAAGAAATAAACACACATGTATTTAAATGCGTGTGTGTATAGGGTTCTCCAGAAAGACAAGAGAAATAAGATGAGTAAAGACAGAACGAGAGAAAGAGAGAGAGGGGAGAGAAAGAAGAGGGAATTTGTTGGGGAAATTGGGGCACATGATTATGGAAGCTGATAAATCTCATGACAGGTCTTCTGCAAGCTGGAGATCCTGGGATGCTGGTTATGTGGCTTGGTTCAAGTCCAAAGGCCTCAGAACAAGGAAGGTCAATGGTATAACACTTGGTCTGAGGCCAAAAGCCTGAGAATCAGGGATGTCAGTTGTCTTTAAGTCCTGGAGTCCAAAGGCAAGCCAGACTAAAGTCATCCAAGGTTAGGGGAGAAAGAGTCCAGCTTCAGCAGACAGACCGACATATTCACTTTTTCTCTCTTTTTGTTCTCTCTGAGCCACCAGCAGATTGGATGGTGCCTTACCAGCCTGAAGGACCCACCATGTAATCTATTCAGACTTACCTTTATCTCCTCTGGAAACATACTGTACACACCCAAACGTAATACTTTACTAGCTTTCTAGGTATTTCTTAATCCAGATAAGTTAACACCTAAAATTAACAATTACAAGGTACATGCTACCATAATTGTGTATACATAAAATGCCATGAATTTTAGTTAATGAACTATTTTAACAGAAAATATCTTACTGTTGTATATGGGAAAGTTACTGTATTTAGACAAAATAGCTTATTTCAAAGTCTACATGTCAATCTCAATGTAATAGATAAAAATCTGGGCTTCCTTTTTTCCTTTTATTTATTTATTTATTTTTTTCAGACAGAGCCTCGCTCTGTTGCCCAGGCTAAAGTGCAGTGGCATCATCTCAGCTCACTTCAACTTCCACCTCCCAGGTTCAAGTGATTTTCATGCATCAGCCTCCCGCGTAGCTGGGATTACAGTCACGTGCCACCATGCCCAGCTAAGTTTTGTATTTTTAGTAGAGATGGGTTCCACCATGTTGGCCAGGCTGGTCACAATCTCCTGACCTCAGGTCACTCGAAAACTTGGCCTCCAAAGTGCCAGGATTATAGGCGCGAGCCACCACTTCTGACCTATATATATAAAAAGTGTGCTTCGAATGGCTGTAGTTCTATTAACTACAATCAGTATAATGTTGTAAAAGGTACTGAATTAGAATCTCTTGGAATTCTAATTGTGATTATAATCTCGGATGAAAATGTAATCTCAGGATGATAATTTTTCTTGTTCACATTATTGTTCACACTATTGTCCATAAAGTGACATGTTTGTGCAAGGTCCGTCTCTCAGATACCTATGATCAAACTGTAACATTCATAGTGGCTTGCTGATGCATTCCAAATGATGTGATCTTATTCCCTGCTTCACTCTTTTCCAAATCTCTGTGACTACCAATGTCTAACCACTTTAATAAACTAGTCCTTATGACATGTCTGCCCACAGAGACCAGTCCCCATCATCCTCACTACATCACCAATACCGACTGAGAGTCTATTGTAGTAATCTACATATGCAACATGTGTATCATGTTTGAAAATTCAGCTTCTGCCTACCCAGCTGTCCATGATACTCATTGGTTATTTCCAATTATGTCCAACGTATCCATGAGACATTTCATCTATCTCTCTATGCCTCCTTCCTCCTCATTACTTTACCTAATATCCTTAGTGATGTGGGATCAGATTTTGTTCTGTTGAAGGGTTAACGCTAAAGCAAACGTCGTATTTCTGGTTCTCAGTCTGAGCAAGTGTTTTAGGCCTAGACACCTCCTGTGCTGCTTATCAGCGATGACTGGGATTTGGATCTTGAAGCTCACTGCTGTCACTCCATGCCTAATCATAAACAAAGGTTGGATTTGCTTTAGCAACATAGTTTTTCTCTGTTTCTAATTAGTGCATCCTTGGCTGGGGTGCTGCTAAGGTAGCAAAAAGTTGGCTTCCAACTTTGTGCTGCTAATGAGGATTTTAGTTTGCAAGTATGCTTTGCCTGTAGCAACTTGGTGTATTCTCTTCATTTTAGGTCCACTTACTGTCAGTCCACTACAGTGTTCCAATTCTGTAAAATGATACAGAGTCACAAGAATGTCTTCCTGTGGTGTCTCTAGGGCAGGATCATCTGCAAAAAGTGTTCCCTGGCGTAACCATGTACGGCCCCACAGTCTGTTCAGCTTTCCGCAGTATTACTAACTTCCAAAGCCTTAGTTGTTTCATCTCTTTTAAAAGTATAAAAATGTTCAAATGAACTGAACTGAAACAAAAATTCCAACTCTGTAAAATGTGCAATAGAAAATAGATACCCAATGTGAAATCCTCTACTGCATGGTATGTTTCTTTAGGTATACATCTAGAGTAAATATCTCTTATTTTTTTAATTAGAGGACTCTATCTGTGCATTGAGAAATTTCGCCTCTATTTCAGTCTAGTAGTGCACCCTAACAAGCTCTCTGGTCACAGCAGGAGGCACCTGGCTGTGACCTTGCTAATTCCAGAACCCCAACCCCTTCTCCAAAAGGACCCGTTACTCAAGCTGATTAGAGTCCATTATTGAGAGTAGACAGACTTTGGGAGAGTGAAAGTCACCTTCTTCTTCTTAAAATTGCCTTCTGTCAGAATATTTAGGTATTTAATAGTTAGTAGCCCCTCCTTCCCATCAGTGCAAGTCTGAGAATGAATTTAAGATGGTGACTACTAGAGAGAGATGCGTCTGAATTAGCTACGACCTCAATGAGACTTCTGCAGTTTTGATTTACACACACCCATAAGTTCCTTTTTTGCTTTTTGCTTTCTGTATTTTCAGTTACAATCTTCAATGGAAAGGCATTAACTTGCCAAAAATAGACTCTTTTAAAATGACTGATGTAGTAGCTTGTTATCTAACAGTATGGTAAGTTTTTATGTAAGATAAAGAAAATAGGATTGGGCATGTCTTTGAACATGGATAAATATATTTTATTGAGTATCTGGAATTGCATATTGAATAATATTATTATGAAAATAAAAGTATAAGGGAGCACGATAGAACATTGGCTTAATGTTTATATGTGAAGACTAGGTTCTTCAACAAAAAGTATGTTTTGAGATGACACTTGCACGATAGCATGATGTCAAACTGTTTGGTGGGAAAAGAAAGAGGAAATGTGTATAGAAATAGATTATAGATAGACTTTAAAATAGCATGCACAAATACATATAAATAAGAATTTTCAGGCAACTGAAATTAGTCAGCATAGAATGAGTATGTACTAAAGGTGACACCTGACGTGTAGACAGAAGTCAAAATACTAAGCACTCAGATTTTCTAACCTCTCTGAACCTCAGTGCCCTCATTCATAACAGAGGTAATAATAGTATTTTTCGCATATGTTTTTCTGAGTTTTAGCACAATCCATGGAAAATGCCTAGCCAAAAGTTCACTCCATAAATGATTTTGCATTTCTATATAGTGAATTATGTGAAACCTCTTAGTATAACTACCAGATTGTCAACTTTGTTTTCAACATAATTTATTTATTATAAAATCTAGTGATGTAGGCATTAAATTGACGTCTTCAATAAAAAGTTATTTTTCTTAGAGAAAATCATCTCTGCTTTCGGAGCATTTGCCTGAAAGAGATAGGCAAGACTGTCATCTAGTGGCAGTACCTTAGAATTGCGGACATATGGTCCTCAAAGCTGAGAAAGCATTCAAATTCAAATCACACAAGGCGACCTCATTTGAGAACAAAGACTATCTGACAATTGCTGGACACGTCAAATTTGTATTCCTGCTATGCATTTTATGACAAAATCCTGAATCTGACAATTTTTTAAAATATGATTTTAAAGCAGTGCTTCCCAAAGCCACCTCAAAAATGGTGGGATTCCATCGCAATGTTTACACACACACGTACAGAGGCACAAACATACTCATACACAAATATTAGTATAAAGTAATTAAGTTTCCTCTGTTGGAAGTGTTGTCTTCTTCCATAACATTATAGCGCTGGTGCATTCTGACTCTTGATTTATTCATTTGGACTTAATGTTATAGTTTTTCAAATCTCAGGCCAAGCAGCCCTATTTCAAATCTCAAATGTTCTACCAAAATTATACTTTTCTACCCTAACCAAAAGTTTGAGAAAATCTGATTTGGAGAACTCATCTACCCTTAAAACTATTACTACAGCTCTCTGACGACTATAAACCTAGACCATTCCACCCTCCCTTTCATTCTCTATCTATGTGAATAATATCTGCTATTGTATTCTAGAATAGTCCTTTATTGTTTACCAGGAGCCACCAAGAAGAGACAGCAACAAATAGAACATAAATGGGGACAAGTTCTTATTGTTGGTTGACTACCATGACCATTGTGACAAAATTCTCCTAGATGTCAAGTCCGGGAAAAACATTTGTCACTACTAATGAACTGGCAAACTTTCTATATAGACAATGAAATCTACGTACTCCATCTGAGTGTTTATCCATTGATTCTCCATTTTTTTCTTACAATGGATTTTCCAGTTTACATTGTGCATTCGCCATTCATAAATTACATGCAACTTTGAGCTTCTTTTATTTGCATTTAAGGATGCTATGGTTTGAATGTGTCTCTTGGGGTTCATGTGTTGGAAGCTTAATCCTCAATGTAACAGGGTTGACAGATGGGGCCTGTAAGAGGAGATTAGGTTAGAAGGGCTCTACCCTTATGAATGAATGAATGCTGTTATCATGAGACTGAGTTAGTTACAGAGAGAGTGGGCTTATTATAAGAGCTAGTTAGGCCCTCTCTAGCCCTATTGCTCTCTTGCATGTGCTCTCTTGCCCTTCCTCCTTCTGCCATGTGATGATGCAGCAAGACGGCCCTCAGCAGATCCAGCCCCCTCAACCTTGGACTTCCAAGCCTCCAAAACTGTAAGACATAAGTTTATTTCCTTTAAAAATTGCCCAGCCTATAATCCCAGCACTTTGGGAGGCCAAGGCTGGTGGATCACTAGGTTAGGAGTTCAAGACCAGCCTGACCAACATGAGGAAACCCCATCTCTACTAAAAATACAAAACTTAGCTGGCTGTGGTGGTGAGCGCCTCTAATCCCAGTTACTCAGGAGGCTGAGGCAGGAGAACCACTCGAACCTGTAGGTGGAGGTTGCAGTGAGCCAAGATCGTGCCACTGCACTCCACCCTGGGAGACAGAGCAAAACTCTGTTTCTAAAAAAAAATAATAATAATGGCCCAGTCTATGACATTTTGTTATAGAACACAAAACAGGCCAAGACAAACAACAGTTTTTTTTTTTTTTTAGTTTTCTATTATTAAAAACATATATTTTAATAATTTATTTTTTCCAAGGCATGGTGGCTCACTCCTGTAATCCCTGCACTTTGGGAGGCTGTGACGGGGGGATCACCTGAGGTCAGGAGTTCAAAACCAGCCTGACCAATATGATGAAACCCCATCTCTACTAAAAATGCAAAAAATTAGCTGGGCGTGGTGATGCACGCTTGTAATCCCAATTACTCAGGAGACTGGGGCAGAGGCAGGAGATCACTTGAACCCCGGAGGCAAAGGATGCAGTGAGCCGAAATCCTGCCACTGCACTCTACCCTAGGCAACAAGTGCAATTATCCATCTAAAAAAAAAATAGTATTGTAATATGTGAACTCTATATTTATTGTTGTTTGGTTTTATTTCTTAACAAGTAAAGTTTTAAAATTGTCCTATAACTATTATTTTATAGAGTTCGGTGTAATATCAGACAAATGGAAAACAGTTCTTAGAAAACAATGTATATTCTGTTTAGGAAGCACATATTCTGCTCACTCTCCCCAAATTAGTCTTCCGTTTCAATAAAAAAAATCCTCTAACATTATAAGATTTTTATAATCCTACCTCTTCCTTCCTTCCCTCCCTCCCTCCGTCCCTCCGTCCGTCCATCTTTGCTTCCTTCCTTCCTCCGTCCTTCCATCCATCCTTTTTGATGGCGTTTCGCTCTTTCGCCCAGACTAGAGTGCAGTGGCGAGACCTTGGCTCACCGCCTCCCAGTCATTAGTTTTCTTTTTATAGGTATCATGAGATGACAGATAGGAAGTCCGAACTGTCAGATTGTCAGATGCACTGATGATTATGTATTAGTTTCAAAACAAAACTGAAATCACGGAAGAGTGTATTCTACAAGAAAAACTGGAAGACATATCACTCATCCTCAGCCCTGAAGAAAGCAACTAATAGATTGTTTGCAATATCAGTTCGATTTTTTTTAATATCATTTTGGGAGTAGGCGCTGGATTATCTCTAAAATGGGTTTTTATACTTATATGAGAGATATGTTTTATAATGAGAGTTAAATGAGGTTAAAAACGGGGCAAAGGCCATACTTTAAAAAATACTCTAAACTAGACTTTAGAGTTCTTTTGTTTAACAGCCCTTCTGGAAGATAAATTTATATGCAGTTCAAGCACTTGAAACCATAATTTATTCGTCAGTATCACTTTCTCCAGCTATTCTTCATGAAACAGCATCATCATACTTTGCAATGGAATGTGATTATACAACCTGATATTACTTGTGTGCACTGACAAAGCAGGAAACGATTATTGTATTCTTATTCTTTTGCATACTATGAATTTAAATTTCAATTAAATCAGATTAGATATTCTGTTCTATGTCATCTTTATTTAACATTAGTGGTGATTACTTTCTAATTTCTGTTGCTATTGATATCAGCTTTATACCCTCCCGTCTGTGATTATAAAGTTGAGTCATTCACACATTTCCATTATATTTATTTGTATTTTGAATTTAAAAGGTGGAAAACTCTTAAAATTTAACAAAGTGTGAAATGTTTCAAATTAGCAGCCAAGGTGTTGTAAGTATTAAAGCACAATCTGGGTTGTTGATGTCTTATAGCTGCTAAAAGTTTGAAGCGGATTTCAAGTTGTGTTTTATCTTCTCCTTAAAAATAAATGAGTAAATAAATAAAACAATTTCTAGGTACCTCTAGATCCAGCGGTAATATCTAAGGAAACTAATCTGCAAGATATTTGTATAAGTAGATTTGAGCAAATAAATTTGAATCATGAACTTCATTTATAATGTTTAAAACCCAACCTTCCAAAAATGTATCATCCCACATTCCTTCAGTCTTCCTCATTTTGTTATTTTTCCCTGTATTTTCTTTCAACATATTGAATCCCATCCATCCATTTACTCTAGGACTCTTTCTTTGTTACTCTTCCTTACTTTCCCTAGACCCATTTGGTCTCACTATGACTGCCTTGTTTTGGACCTAACCATTTTTCAAACATTTGTCTGCAACGGCATCCTATTGGGTCTTTATGATCAGCAATTTCATCCTGCACAAGGCTCTACACTGACTTGCCTAAAATGTAAATTTAGTCAGTTCCTTTCATGGCTCCCTATTGCTTAATGATAGAGTCAAGTTTGTTAACATGCAAGGAAATAGCTATTGATTTATTCTGAGTAATTATACATACTTTGGATTTTCAGAATATGATGGTAAAATTAAATGCTTAAATGTTACTAAAATTATTAAGGTAATATCCGTAATATAAAAAGCAAGTGCTAATGTCCTAATGAAACATTTAGAATAATGAATGTCCTTGTATAGAAAAATATAGGCTCAATATAGGTCTCTAATTTATATAGCTTTACACTGCTATATAAATACATAAATGTATGTATTTATATGCTTGTGTGTGTGTGTGCATGTGTGTGCTTGTGTGCGCACATTAATGTGTACATGTACATCTTGCAGAAAATACATACTTTTACATACATATGTGAGAAGAAGTCAGGAATCAAATTTCTTGTTCTATACATGCCTTAGAAATGCAAGTAATTCCATTTTGTTTTTACTCATCCAATGCATTGTCAATAATTTTGACATCAACTTTAAAGGATTGTAAGAAATCAGTCACATGATCTCAATTTATACCAATGATTTCATAATAAGATCATTGATATCATTTAAAATTAGGAAACTGAAATTTATATTGTTTATTGACCCATTTAATCAGTTCAGTTATTTACTACAATGCTATCAATCTAGAATATAGAAGCAGTCTATCTCACTGTAAGTGCAGGAGGGCAATACCTTCAATAGAATGTATCAAATTGTCTAATGTCATTCATGGTTAATATTTCTTTGGTTCTATTTTAGAAAAAAAAATAGTAATAAGAAGAAATAACCTTTCTGATCCATCTTAGTTTGTGAGAAACTGTGGGTGGTAGTTTAAAAGGTGGTTAGAAAATTATCCCCTAAAGACATTTTAGGTTAAACAACTTTCAGAATAAGTTTAGAACTAACCCAGCGGTATTGGAATGAAAGGGTGATGCGGGTGGTAAAGGTGGCTTGTGGCTAAAAGCTAATTAGCATTACATAAATTACTAATCAAATTTCCTTTTTCAAATATAGATATGATTTATTCCAGGGAGGGTCTTGGTATAATTGACCTAAATATTGACCTATTTTTGCTATCTTTCCTGGTATCAAATAAAAGTCCTTTGATAAATGGGAATTTCCTGATATTATTTCATTAACAAATTCATAATTTTGTTAAAATTATGATGCAGAATGAATCCTATTACAAAATCTTGCAAAAAACTGTCAAATTTTATATTGCAATAATCTTTCATTTGTATGTTTCACTTGTGATAATGCGTTAGTACATGTAAAACAGTTTAGAACAGAGTTTGTTAAATGCTAAGTGCTTAGAATATGTTAGATACTATTTTTATTACTTTCAGTAGATTCATTCCAATATACGAAGATCTTGATTTCTATATACACACGTTTAAAAAGGAGAAGTGTATATGAAATCTAGTATGACTTCTGGGTTTTGTTTTTACTTTTTGGGACTATTGAGCATAAATTACTATTACATGAAATGTTCCCATAGATTATTTTTAATTATTACTTTACACACTTTGTTTAGAAACATGTCTAATTTTCAAAATGACTTTAGTCACATAAATTTACATTGCACATACATTTGTTTTAGTCATAATTCATGTGAACATTTGAATGTTCTTTTAAAACTTTTTCAGTGTGCTCTTTCATTAAGCCAATCAACAAACAACACATATATTTCATATTGCACTAGGCCTATGTATAATTATTTATAACATCTATTTTGGGGAAGAAGCTAATGTCTAAGCATTGAGACTTATTGGAATAAAATCAATCATTCTCTCTTGTTATATGTGTTAAACAGGAACACATAAGGATTAGAACAAATTCTTCCTGAATAAGTCAAGGCTGTTAAGAAAAAAAAAAAAAAGACTTTGAGGGTGAAAAGGAACATGTGAAGCAAGAGAATAAAAGGACCTTTGAAGGACAATGCTATCCAGTCATTTAAAAAGTATGATTTTTCTTTTCTGTATTTGCAGCACAATTACAATCTTTGATTAAACTACCTTTAAGAGGGCATTTAAATTGAACCCTGTAACACTTGAGAGCTCGCCCAATAACTCCTGTAGCTGAATAAACTTCCTCATACATAGAAAACTGGTCTATCATTTCTTTGCCTTCCAGAGATGTGATCATTACATGGGCTATATCTTGACAAAAGTGAAGCCAAATAAAGACATTATCAGACATCTTGAGTTCTTAGTGAGCTTTGAATATTTAGACTTCAATAAAAAGGTGAACTGAAGGTTTTAAGTATATAATGTGGTTACAATGAATTTTAAACCATGCTATTTAATTTGAAGTTCTAATGATAGAGTCACTCTAACATTTTGAGAGAAAATAAAACCCAAAAATATATAAGGAAACAGGAAAAGTAACAATGAGCCAGAAAGCATAATTAGGTGAATCAAACAGTGGAATCTAAAAGTTGTTCTAGAAGATGATAACTAGTTCATTGATCTGCATGGTAAACAAGAGATTTTTAGAGATGGTGTGTTGCAGCAGTTGTATATGAGCACTGTCTTAGTGCAGGCTGCCATAAGTAAATATGGTAGATTTGATGCCTTCAACAACAGATATTCTCAAGTTTCGTTGAGGGCTCTCTTCCTGGATTCTAAGCAACTGCCTTCTCGCAGTGTTCTTACGTTGAAGATGGAGGGAGAGAAAACTCCACGGTTTCTGTTTTCATGAGGACACTAATCCTATCATGAGGGCCCCATCTTCATCACCTCATCTGAACTGAATTATCTCCCAAAGGCCCAATCTCCAAATACCATCACAATGGGAATTGGGCATAACATATGAACTTTTGGCAGGCATGATTAGACCATAGAAGTACCAAAAATAGAGTTTTCAGCTATTTATCTTGGAAAGTATTTGTACAAATGCTAGTGATCTAGTAGAGTGAATGAGACGGGTGAGTAGAATCCCTGCTTCACCACATCCTGGTTGGTGACGGTTGGCAAGTCACTCACCTATCTTACCTGAGCATTAGTTTCCAAATTTGTAAAATAAGGGTAGTAATAATACCTACCCAAAAAAGATGTTTAGGACTGAAAGAGTTAAATTACTTATGTGTTTAGGACAGTGCCTGGTGCATAGGAAATGTTGAATGTATGTTGGTGGGTTTTTAAAATTATAATTTACTATATGTTAGGAATAAAGTTGAAATCGATTCCTGAACCTTATGACAACTGGAAGTCTTTGAGTCCTGCATGTCTTTGGCACAGCAGACACATCTATTCTAAGAACTCTAAAAGCCTGATATGTGTATGGCTTTGTAGATTTGGGTCTCTGTTGAATTAATGATGTCTTCTTTCACTCATTTAGTCAGCCAGTTTGTATAAATAATTTTTGAGAACCAGGGGTGGATATTTTCCTAGATTGCCAAAGGCTAACTTCACCTGATTCACACTGTTGTTTAGAATTGGGGATCTCAAGTTAAGGACTTCTTTTCTGGAAATGACTCTGCTACTAAAGCAATAGTGAGTGGTCACAGGAGGGTGAAAGTTATATCTTCTGTATATGTCTAATCATTATCACTATAAAAATAATAAAGTCAGTATAAAAAGCTTTGGAAACATAGTGGAAATTGAGCAAATGGTTTCATTTTAGAATCATTCTAGACTAGATTGTTGAAACTAAATTTTAAAAGCTTCAATAAGATTATAGAAGATTTTTTTAAAATACATTATCATTAAATGTGGGAGCAAATGAGACAAAAAATAAACTTTTAAATAACCTATGAAGCAACAACCAAACTTCTTAAATAGGGTAATAAATTTATGTATGGTGTATTGAAGATCAATTGAAATCAATGTGTTTCAGCAAATAATATTAGCATGAAATTATATATTTTAAAAGAGAACTCTTCAAAAATAAGCAGAATGCTTATCAGAATCAAGATTATGAAAAACTGTGATTCTGAAATATAATTAAATTTGAAGATTCCAACTATAGAAAACTTCCCAATATAATGAATACTGCTTATATTTTAAATGTATGCATTTATTTAGATTCCTTAACCTGTTCATGAAGATATCCATAGCGTTAAAAAATTACTTTCTACCTTATATTTATAAGGCAATTTGGCATCTTGTTAAAATTATGCAAAAATATTATTTGTAATTAGTAGAATTGAAGAGCTATTTTTGGTTAGTAGGAAATTAAGCTTTATGGTCATCTAGTTTGTATATATACATATAAACACATAATATGTGTATACTTCAGCTGCAATATTTAATGATCTAGTTTTAAGGGCCTCACATTTTAAATAAAAAACAAGAAAAATGCAGGTGTCAGAAAAGCAGTCTGTAGAAAACTGATAATATTCCACTGGGAACATTCTGTATATTTCAGTCTAGAAGAAATTAATCCTTCTACCTTAATCACTTCTAGTTGGGTTCATTTTTATACTAAGATATAAAGTTCAAATTTAAACACAAATAATATGCAAATAATGTTATGCTACCCGTTTATCTACAGTAATGCAAAGAAATTCCAAGACTTAACTACTTGGTTTATTTGTTTATAAATATATGTTAAAAGGGGATAATTTAATTTCCCAAGTTTCCAAAAGATGTGACATTTAAGTTGCCTGCACCAACTTACTGTATCTAATGGTAGTAGTGTGAAAATGTACTTCACCCTTTTTGTCCCAGATGTTCACATGGCCAAAATTCGCTTGATAAAGAAAAGAAAAATAGGATGGCATTGGAACGTGCATTGTTCTTTGTAAGGGAAGCACAATATTCTTAACTTTTCATGAATTCTGAGACAGATTTTCTCTGCTTGTAGCATCTGAAAGTTGCAACACAGACAGTTCTTACATAATTACCTCAAGGATCAGTGATTTAATTCCATCATTCCTGAAATTTAAAGTTTGTGCTACTTCTAACTTCTTGTGACAATTGATAAAGATTTTATCAATTAAATTTAATCTTCATCAGAGAATAAACCTTAAGAGAGATTTGTGAAACCAAAAGTATAGTGGTCACCCTTTAGCCACGGTTTCATGTTTCATGGTTTCAGTTAACTGCATTCAACTGCAATAGAAAAATATTAAATGGAAAGTTCCAGAAATCAACAATTCATACTTCTTAAATTGCATGCCATTCTGAGCAGCGTAATGAAATCTCATGCAGTCTGTTCCATGCCTCTCAGATCCTGAATCATCCCTTGGTCCAGAATATCCATACTGTTGTTGCCACCTGCCCATTAGTCACTCAGTAGCTGTCTTGGTTATCAGATCGACTGTGGCAATATTACAGTGTTCACATTCAAGTAACCCTTATTATACTTAACAGTGGATCCAAAGCGCAAAAGTAGTGATGCTGGCAACTCAGATATGTCAGAGAGAAGCCATAAATTGCTTCCTTTTAAGTGAAACAGTGAAAGTTGTTACTTGAAAAAGCAAAAACTAATATCATATGATGAGATTTATAAGATCTATGGTAAGAATGATTCTGCTACTCATGAAATTGTGAAGGAGTAAAAGGAAATTCATGCTGGTTTTGCTGTTGCATCTCAAACTCTTTATCATAGGAATGTATGTATAAATAAACATAGTATATATTGGTTTGGGTACCATCTGCAGTTTTAGGCACCCACTAGAGGTCTTGAAACGTACCTTCTGAGGATAAGGAGGGGCTCCTGTATCGATTTTAAGCATTTATCAAAATTTGGTGTGTAGAATATCTGTGTCCTAAAAGCAGTTAATTTCAAAGATGTTACCAGAGACAAAATAATAGAGATTTGGAGTTGGGAAAAATGGATTTGGTCGCTTTTTAAAAACTGTGTTAAGTAAGTTGCTTAAGCCAGCTGAGCCTTATGATCTTACAATATGGGGGAAAATAAATGTCTCATTCATTCCACAGGGCTATGGAGATCAAATAAGATAATACAGGTGTGAGAGCTCTTAGTAAACTTTACCCATATGAACATAAATGTTATCATTTGCTTCATGGATATAATACTCCATAATGAGACCCATCTAAAGTAAAGTTAGTCTCGGCTGTACTTCTATGGATTTTGTTCTACAATTCAATGTGTGATTTTGTTTACTGCGGAGCCATCACTAATTAAAGTGTGGTTGATGTTCATGCTGTTCACATTTGTTCGTTTTTTTTACCCATCATCCACTGATAGTAATTCACGAACATTTAAAATGTACCACGACACTCTGCTTCAGCATGGCCTGTCTTGCATTCCCCTAGCTCTTGCTGAGCTTTCACAATGGAGCCCGCTGACACAAAACAGTTTCACAATCTTCTTAGAGTGAATTACTTTCCATTTATCCAGGATAAATCAAATTCGAAGCCATTCATAGTAAAAGCCTTGTTAAAAAGGAACAAAAACAAAAACAGAAAAACAATAGAATAAAGCACACAGATTTTCTTTGCAAACTCTAAGGTACCTATTTCTCTTAATGAAGATGTGAATGAAACAAGGAAAAATAAAATGATAATTGCAAGTGCAATATTTCATAACAAAATTGCTTTTTCTCATTTAAATTTCTTTAGAAAAGTTGATGTGTAAAATAAATACAGTTACAAATATTTCTATTTTTGCAGTAGCAGAGAGTAAAATTTATTATTGGAAGCATAAATATCAACTAAAATGCAAACAGACATGTTTATCTTAAAGTCACATATATTAATAAATCTATTGGTTTGGTGCAAAAGGAACTGTGGTTTTTACCATTACTTTTAATGAAAAGAGCTATATTGCTCGATTTGGCCACACTACTTCAATAAGTAGCATCTTGAAAATCCAATGTTAAGTATCATCTCTGAATAATTTTATTACAAAAGAGAAAAGCTGTCCATGACACTGCAGCAACTGAATCCCCTGAAATCGTCCCCACATTCTGGTGAGTAGACCTGTTTTTCTCTTAGATAAGGACTAAGTTTCAGCCTACGGACAATCATGACAATGGTCCAATGGAGGATGGCATATTTGCCACAGGGAGATTCCAGTACATGGCCAAATAAAGAAGAAATAGTAGATATTATTCATTTTGATAAAGTTATTTTTGGTTTCATATATTTGAAGTTTTATTCTCACTTCCACCAGTCTTACTGAGATTTAGCTTTCTAATTTGCAATATGGGCATAATACACCTACTTCATCAGGAATCTGTAAAGACTGAAAATATTTGTATATGAGATAGTGCCTGGGAGAAATGGAATGGTCAGTAGAAGTTATCAGGCTATTATCTCTGGGAGAAGATATGAAGTTAGACATAAACAAAGCAATACAGCCACCCAAGTCACACATTATTTATCGATCTTGAAAGATTGAGCATACAAGAAAAATCTTATTTGTTCCAGTAATAGCAGGGTATATTCACAAGTCATGTGTTTTTCTATGAATTAAAGAATCCAGGTAGGTAGCACCTCATCCTTATTCTAAATGAAATGTCTTAGGTAAAGAATTCAAATCTCAGTGGGGAAATTGTCTTGACATGGATTGCCACTGAATATATACTAAAGTAAGGTGCCAATACTAGAATTCCTAGTGAGTAACACTAAGCAGTCAAGCCCTATGATCCTTGGGTATTCGTAGAATTTGTCTTGTCCTTGCATTAACCACGTACCAAATGGCTGTCCCTATTCCATGAGCTTATTTGACAATTCTGAAATACCTCTTCCATAATAGCAACAAGAAACATTGTGCCCATAAAATTATGTAAATGGATCTCAGTTCAATGACATTTTATTTACTTATTTTTTTTGAGACAGGATCTTCCTCTGTCACCCAGGCTGGAGTGCAGTGGTCGGATCTTGGCTCACTGCAGTCTCGAACCCTTGGACTCAAGCTATCCTCCCACCTCAGTGTCCTTAGTAGCTTTGGATATAGGCACATGTCACCATGCCCAGCTAGGTTTTGGGTTTATTTTTATTTTTTGTATTTTTTTGTAGAAATGGGGTTTTGCCATGTTGCCCAAGCTGGTCTCCAACTCCTGGGCTCAAGCAATTCACCTGCTTCAAGCCTTCCAAAGTGCTGGAATTATAGGCATTGGCCACCACGCCTGGCTAGCAAAATCTTAAGAAGGGGTAATTTATACAATCCAATCCCGAGAGTTCAGAAATAAATTGTCACAGAAAATGATGCATCTATCACCTGTCATAATTGCCATAAAATATTATTTAAAAACACATATCCAGGTAACAAAATGATATAAGCATTGTTAAAAATCTGACTACTGTTGATGGTGCATAGACAAATTTTATTCTAAAAGTCCAATGTTTTAATTTTAGTAGAGCTGTACAGTGACATGTGTGGTTAAAGATGCAGAGATAATGCCTAAAAATCATTCCTGCTAGTTGATTGGAGGGGAAATGCTCACCCCACATTGACAATTATGTTTATGATGCCAGTGTTGCAAAAGGGAAGAGTGCACTCAAGCAGCAATAAGAACCAGCAGATCTGCATTAACATTTTATACGTTGAATTTAATAATGTATTCTTCATGCTAAATAACTTTCTGAAACTTATTTCATCTGATTTGAGATGTGATTTGAAAACTGCCAATATGTTAGGCAATCTGCTGCAAAATTGTCTGTTTTCATCTAAGTACCTCTGTATCATCTTTAGCTCTGCTGTGTACTGATTTTTTTTTATGCAGCCCTACTCAGCAAATGAGAGAGCTTAAACTTGTGTTTCCAGTAGCAACAGTATGCTAGAGGGATTATTTTGGCTACATTTTGAGGCCAGTAAGCAAAGGTAGATGTTGGCATCAGGGCGGACACTAGGGTAGGTGCAAATAGCGCACCTGCCCAGAGAACCAATTAGATTAGACGGTGGAAGCAAGGCACCGAGTGGGAGGCAACTGCCGACAAGGTGCGATTTCGAGTCTTGAGAATACCTGTCCATTTCATCCGCTGCTGGATAATGCATTAAATATTTCACCGGCAAAAGTTTACTCTTTTAGGTCTTGTGTTTCCCAAAAGACTATTCTTATTCAAATATAAGCACCACCGGGAGGGTCAAAGGCTATACATTATATCAGATTCATACAATTGAGTATGAATAGGTTCATCAGAGCTAGTCCTTAGAAAAGATATTGATAAAAGGAGTGGTGAGGGAATATTCTAAAGGAGAGAGGCATGTTTGTGTGTAGAGAGGGTGTCATAGTGTGATGAATATTTCATTTTACCACCTCACTCTTTTGACTGCCCAGATGTGAGAGTTACAACGTTGTTTGAGTGGTCCCATGTGTTTTTAGTTCTCCTGTCATCATATTTGAGTTTCTGACTCTAAAACCTCAATTACTTAGGCACAATGATAATCAGTTGATTCATTTCATTCCAGAAATAACTCGTGGTACAATAGGAAAGGCAACGAGTAAAAATCAGCTCCAGTACTGACTAGCTGCAGGACCACTTAACCCTACCCAGTCCACGATCATCTGCTGGTACCTGACTCCCAGTCTCAGAATTGTTTCGCCGTAGGTACTAGCTTCCATGCTTCACTAGTATCCTCTATGCTGGTCTAACGGAGGTCTTATACTTGGCTAAACGTAGTATATAAATACAATAATATCTGGACATATATATAGGGAACCCAGAGACAAGACAAAGAAATAATTATAGTATTGATATTTACATGCAATTTTCTCTCTGCTTCTGTTAAGAAGAAATTTATTTTGAAATTGTACTATTTTATAATAAAATATCTACAATTATAATCATTGGCAATTTCCTGACCAAATTACACAAAATTTGGTGGACCTTAGTCTGAGAATTTATAAAAAGAACAGTGAACATTAAGAAGGAATGAGAACAAATTTACTGAAAATAGGTTACAAGAGGAGTAAGTAAAACACAGAAATAAAAATAGGCTTATTAGATTTAAGGGAAAATGTCACTTGGTTAGCCAGGGAAAGGACTAAGAAATGGCAGTATTTCTATAATTAGGTATAATATCTTAAAAAAACGCTTTTGTGAAAGGTATGTTTAAGAACAGATTCACAGAGTATATATTTGTTCACATGATAATAAATGTGAAATGAGGCCATTAGTTTGCTGGTCATGGGTAGTTCACATGTAGAGAAGTTTTAATCTGTACAGTTCACAAGATCCGGTTTAAAACACGTTTTAGAACAAATAGAGCCAAGCAGAAGAATAGAAAATCATCTAGGGAAATATATTTTGCTGGTAAAATTTATACAGAATTGGCCTCTGACCTATGACGAAGACCATGCTAAGGTACAGAAAATAGTTTGTCATAAATAGAAAGCACGAAGTGAAGTTTTGGGGGGTAACAAGTGTGGAAGCTGTAGGAAGGCAAGTGCTTTATAGTACCTGACCACAACGAACTCATTATCTAAATAATTAAAACTTTCAGATTGCAAGCAAAAAAATCACTAAGACAAGTAAATGGGCTAGAAAAATGCACATGTGGCATGTTAGAGTGAATTGAAAGAAGATTTGAAAGTGAGGCTCTTGTAAAGAAAGCATAATTTTATTTACTGGGTACTGTGACAATAAGACAATTAATTATACAAATTCCATTTAACAAGAATGAATGTTTTTGAACTGTTATAGAATGAAAAATAAACATTTAGGCACAAGAATTAAAGGAAAGGCTTTGAAATATAATGGGTGAAAAGGGTCTGGAACATAGGTGATAAGGAAGTATTTGCTAAGCACCAAAGGAATAAACTATGAAATAGAAATTAGTCTCCTGACAAAAACCTTGAGGAAAGCTAAAGTAACTGATCTTCAAGAAAAATAAAGTTAATGGAAATATTTTCACACTATAAACAAATATGTAGAATGTGATGTTTCTAGGTTATACTATACTCCATATTTTAAAAAAAGAATATGGAATTAAATTATTTGGAAACTCAAATTTTCTTTTGTCTGTCTTGTTTTTGGTTAATTGGTTGATTGGTTGACTGGTATTTTGCAGTGTGTAAACTAGAATAATTCTGGTTTGCAGTATCTTGTGTGTGGAAAACAAGATTTTGGTCAGAAGTGCTACCACTGGTCTTGCCTAGCACTGTTTCAGTATATGTGACTTTCCTGAAAAATCAACAATTTGCTGTGAGACCCTTGACACTGCTTTCCTGTTTTAGCCCGTTTGAGCCTGTTATTCATCTGAGCAGTCAGATGTTTTGTCTTGCTTTAATTTCAATGAAACTGAACCTTTACTGATGCTAAAATTCTGTGCACTACACAAATCTGTGAAAATTAAAAAGAATTGAAGATGATCCATTTTCTTAGAGTATGTACTTTTGGAAGTCTGGACAAGTAGGAGTATATTTAAAATGCAAATATTATACTTGAGATGCTAAAATAATTTACATTCTGAGGCTGCAGTTTAAATATAATTGCATTACATTAAAACACAGTTGGGTTTATGGTGTGATATAAATTTGGTTTATTTTTTACAGATTTATGGTGACTAGGATTTTGTTTTCATCTTGTAGTATGTACGGAAATTTCACCACCATCTCTTATAATTTGTGAAGCTTTAGCAGCAACATTTGTAAACACAAGGGGATGTTTTCACTTTTTAGTTGGGGAAGAGCAGATGGTTGGGATTAAGGGAATCACTCCTTCGTGTTTAATAATGCAGCAGGGAAGGCAGTGGCAAGCTAACTTTTCACCAAGAGAGAATAATTTTTCAGAGCATCAGCTGGATCTTTGCTAGCTAGAATAGAGCCCCTTCAGATGTGTACCATCTGCATGGGAGTGAGTCACAGCAAAAGATCTAATAATACTTGTAAAATACACTTTGTTCCCAATGACTTCTATATAGAGAAAATAATCTCTGTATTTGATGGAAGGGACTGATGAGCAGAAATTTGCATGTAAGTAGCAAACTGTGGAATAGAAATTTAGTAAAACGATAGAACAGGCATAGGCCAGGCAATGAACCACACAAGAAACCAAATTTTTAAAAATCAGGTAACTTTTGGGATTTTATTATAACATATAGAAAGACTTGATAATGATAATTTTCAAAGAAATATTATTTAAATACAATGTAAATAATTGATTTGTAGCCATCCAGCAAATGTTTGCAAAGGGTACATTTATAATGTGATTTAAAAAATGATGAGTTAATAGTAGATTTCGTATAACAGGATAGAAAACAGAATATTGATAACACATATTATTATCTAATGCAAACGTAAGATGAGAGAAGAATTACAAAGAAATAATAGGTTTCTAATGATCGGAGTTCCACTGTAATTGATCATTATTACAAAGAATTTGATAGACCAAAGATGAAGTGATTCTCTCAGCAGGTACTCTTTCACATCCACTACTAAGAAAAATGCAACACAATTGACCCATTTGATGGGTATCTCAGTTCAGTTCCTTAACACCAAATTCTACAGAAGCTGCTTTCAAGCCATCAATGATATGAATAGAAGGAAAAAATTACTGTAACCACAGACTTAGTAACTGAACAGTATGTTGGCCCACAGGAATCATAGGTTGGAGGATGGAATTTAACTATTTTTCATGGTTTTGGATCAACAATATTTTTGTATCTAGACCTTCACGGAAACAAGGAAAGTGTATATATTGGTGAGTATGATAGTCTCATGCTCATGAACTTAGGTAAGAATATAGTTTGAAACTGCCTCAGTGATAAATTTTTGAGTCCTGGATTTTAAAGGGACTCAATAGATCCCGTATTTTGTCGGCCTAAGTGCTTTCCCAGTGGCCAGTGTCACGGCTCCTGCATTTCAATTGCTATTTTTCCCTATTTTATTTGAGCATGACTTTTATATTTTTCCATTTATTTTCTACATTAATACACATCCTAATCTTAGATATTTTTCTTCTAGTAAGACTTTATCTGTTTGAAAGTTTAGGCAATAACATTAAAAGAAAAATAAAATCAAGATTTTTATTTTTGAGTACCAACTCTGTCAATTAAAATTCCAGAGCCTCAGTTTTTTCCTCTATAAAATGAACAGAGTGGACAGATGATTATTAGTATAGCAACCATTTCACAATATATAATATCCGTGTTCTTGGCCTTTGTGAGAGATTCCTATAGAATCATAGAGCATTTATTTCCAACTTAAGTGTGGACTGAAGAATTGTTGCCAGTGATCTGCAAATAGATATGTGTAAGAGGCATTATCTACACACAGAATAAACAGAAACACAGAGATAAGACATTGGATGCTTCTGTGGTTAATGAAAATTTACTTTCTAAAATATCTGATATAAAATTAAATAAATTTGAGCACTTGTCAAGTTTTTCATGTCCCAACAGGGACTTCATACTTTAGAAGGCTTTGAATCTCTACATTATAGGGTACTAAGCAGTAGGAAATCGAATGAGAAAATTTATGTTGTCTGTTAACTGGGTCAAGGACTCTTTCCAAATACTTGAAATAATTCTCATCGTCACCCCTTTCCTCCTATAAACAGATGGAGGCACAACTGCAGAAACACAATCGCGATTTATTTCTGTTAATCATTAGACAAATTAATATAGGTTAATTGAAGATTAACATTGGAGTTTTATCAGCTGAATATAGTGAGTGAAAAAAGGGTAAAGCAGATTATAGTTAAATATCCCAAGGATGTATTTCATATCCTGGCTACTGCTGGTTACGTATTTCTTGATGTAAATTCTTACAAGCAATAATTGTAATATTAGATTTCTCAGCCTTATTCTTTAAAATTATGATTCTCAAAACATTTGCATTGTTAACCTGAGAACAGTTCAAAGATATTTGAAAATATTTAACACAACAAATGGGCAGAGATACTCCATTTGCCTGATTCAAAGCCTAAGGCATCTCATGAAGTTAGAATATAACAATTTTTATCTTGAATGAAATTAGGGTTAATAAAATACTAAATTCACAAGTCTTAATTAACTAAAATAATTTTGTTTACTTAAACAAAATATTAAAATAGATGTAACAGTGAATTCAAAGGCCATTGAAAATATACTTATGTTTTTCATGTTTTAGGGTGGAAAAAGCAGGGAATAATTGTTCTATTGTCCCCAGAGTGTCTGGCAGAGATGTGAGTGACTATAATGAAACTGTTTTAGAGAGTTAGAGAAAAAGCAATAGAACCAACTGTGTGTGTGTGTGTGTGTGTGTGTGTGTGTGTTATAGAAGCAAAAAAAAAGAGAGAGAGAATACATTTGTATTTAAGCATTCATTTACATTAGACAAGAATGTAAGAAATAAATATGTGACAGAAATGCAAACAGATTGAGAGCATATGACACAGTTACCATTCTGTTTTTAGTTATTAGTGAGGTTTTTGTTTTCATAAACATACTATATTTAAAAATGCTTTGTTCATAAAATGCCATGACGAAGAGCCTAGCCTCTAAATGCTGTTGTATTTGAAATATTATAACCCAGGGCTATGGGTTCATACATTAGCTATGCTTAAAGTGTGCTTGTTACTAGTTGGCACCGTCAGTTTTAATGCAGCTTTTGTTGGCTTTAAACACTGAAACAAATAGAAAACAATCAGGCTCTAGTGGCTTGGAAACCTAGACAGCAGCCCAGCTTTCATTTATTAGGACTCTGGGAAAATAAATTTGAAAGGGGAAAATTTTCAAATCTGCTTTCAAGTTACATTTAACAAGTACTTCTCCCAAGGATCTCCAAGCCCTTTTTACATGCATTTATTCTGCTAGTTGATAATACAAATTGAAGTAGGAACGAATGCATTTCAGGACTGAAGTGTCTATTCAAATCATTCTTAGGGCTGAATAGAGCACCAGTAGTTACAGATGAAATCATAGGGTTTCATCTATTAGAGTAGCAGCTGCAGCTGGGTATGGAGGTGCCCTAATACTCACCTTTAGAAATCTTTGTTTTATTTAGTACAGTAGAATATCCACTGGCCTACAATGTCCACTGAAAATTATTCTACGAATTCTAATATTGTCCAATTTAAGGACATGGTTGGACTGGCAAAATATGCAAACAGTTCACAGAACTATATTTGAATGCCGTATTATTTTTAATGTTCTGTCAATATTTCAAATATCTTTATCTTATCATTTTGTACATGGCATTTGGAAGAGTAGCTCCTGAAGAAATTAGTCATGCTTTGTAATATAACTACAAAGATTAAGCTAATATATGTAGTATTACTAAGAATTCTTATAAGGTGGATGCAAGGTATAAGAATTGCCCTATTTTAAGCCTTTTATATCCTAGTTTATAATTGTCCAGTATAATAGAAAACTCACAATCAGAATAAAAGACAATAAAACATGATAGAGTTTCTGAATCTCCTCTGTCACATGGCGGGACCATGCAGTCTAAGTTGAAATAAAAAGTAATATTTAAGTACAATATGTTATTTATTTCTCAACCAAAATAATTAAACAGGGGTATATCTTCATTAACAAGATTTTAAAGTGTTAGATTTTTATTCTTTTGGTCCAGGAAGCTTTGATAGATAAAAATAATTTCATCTCTGTGAGACAATTGTATGAGTTATTGAAGTGAATATCAAATAATAAAACTAATTTCATTTTGTGCATTTTGTATTTCCAACAATGGCCTCTGTTTCTAAAAATCACCATATCAAATACCTTTTGCATTTTTCTTCACCCTAAAGTAAATTTTGCTATTTAAATTAATTAATATATGATTTATCATGGCGTTATTATTTTCTATTTTTGCTTTCAGCATATTTATTTATCTGAAAAATACATATTAATGAATTTTTGGCCCATACATATATCTATTATTTTGTCTTCCTGTAGGTTTATTTATATATTTTATCTTATTACTTTATTTTATTTTTTGACTGTCAAAGTCCAATTAAGAGTAACTCCTTTGAGGTCTCTTATGAATCAGCCTACCTACCTTGACCTTAGTTTATCTCTAAGAGAACAAACGACTAATACACAAAGTCAGGCATAAAACACTTTTAGTTAAATTTGGACTATATGTGAAAAAGTTATAGTTTTATATAAGTGACTTAATAGTGAATACTTTTAAATATATATATTTATTTTAAAAAAGTAATAATTACAAAAAACAGGGCATATGCTATTTAAAAAGTTAACAGCTCTATTAAATATACCCATTGCCTCCGAAAGTTTCTTCAAGCTCTTCTTCATTTTTTGTGGTAAGACAATTTAATATAAAATCCACTCTCACAACACAATTTTAAGTGCAAAGTGCAGCCTAGTTAATAAGGCAGACTATAGAAAATTTCCATTATCTCAGAAAGTTCTATTGGACAGTGCTGATCTAGAAACATTTGATTATTTCATAACAGAATTATTTCTCTGTCACCCACACTGGAATGCAGTGGCGTGATCCTGGTTCAATTCAACCTCTGCTTCCCGGGTTCAAGCAACCCCCCAACTTTAGCCTCCCTACTAGCTGGGACTACCAGCAGGATCCACATCTGGTTAATTTTTGCATTTTTAGTAAAGAAACAGTTTCACTATATTGGCCAGGCTGGTCTCAAACTCCTGACCTCAAGTGATTTGCCTACATCAGCCTCCCAAAATTCTGAGATTACGGGTATAAGCCACGGCTTCCGGCCTTGAATATATTCTTGATATAAAAATAGAAATAGACCAGAACTTCTGAAAGTTTTCTTCGTATGTTAAATAAGGCCTTCTATTGCTAAGGATTTCAGCAGTATATATGATATTGTATATGGAGAGGAGAGAAAAGAAGAAAAAAATTATACACTTAATGAAAGTGCACAAAATTGTCAAGAGATTAAAAATTGCTGTATACAATAAGTAACTAAACACAAGAAGCTTCTAAAACTCTTAAATCTATATGGTACTTGGAAGGTTAGATACAATCTTAAATTCATCTAAGTCTTCTTAGACCTACAGTAATGGTGTTCAATAATGCAAAATGACTGTGCCTTGATGTGCTTTCTAGATGGATACTTATCTTAAATGTTATTTATTAACAAGAGTTTAAATGTGATGTGCTTATTTATCTCTTTGCAAATCAAACTTTTATTCTATATTTTGCCTATTTGTTTCATCTATGTACCACTGATATTTTAGTTTCCAACTCTCCAGAGATTGTATAATAGTGGAAAACAAATTACCAAAGCAATTAAAATGTTTTGATACCTACAGGAGCTAGAAATCTTTGCTTTTAAAATTAATTATAAGTTTTAACTCCTGAAATGTAGACAATACTAAAGATAATTAAGCTGTTAGAATATACTATTTTGAATCAAAATACATTTTTGTCCAAAGTGTATCTTAAAATCTGAAGATATTGTAAAGTCTTATTAAACTTCAATAAAAATAAAACATTTAAAAGCAGCACAGTTGATTAGACAGTTTTTCCCTCTTTGATGAAAATGATAAAAACCTAATCAATATCTACTAAACTTAAATAGCAGTACTTTTCATAATGTGTTTAATATTGCTTAAAACCATCTTTTAGTTACCTATTTTGGAAAATGTGCTTAAATGATGACAAACTCTAAACATTTATTTTAAAATTCATGTAATAGGGCTTTTTTAATGAATGAAAATTACAGATTCTTTTTGTAACATCTCTTTAATAATTTTATATATAACTTTAGATTGCATCCTCAATCTAATCATGTTTGTCTTCTTTGGCACCCTCGGAGATCATTTCAGGAGACTTCAGACTGACACTGTGGTAAATATTTGTAATTCTTTCTCCCGCTCTAGACATTGTGCTAACTAAAAAATAAAGTGAAAATAAAAAGCACCAGATCATCATTTTAAAAAGCATTTACAAAGAAGCATCTAATGTTGACTTCAGAATTTAGGCTGGGCTTTAGAAACTCTCATACACCTCCCCATCAAGCCAAACACGGGAGACCTAGAAACTTGAAACAACCCTAAAATGTACCTAGAAATAGGCACTCTTTTTTTGATTCTTCCAGGATAATAAAATCTCTGGCACTTCTAGAATTAACAATATTCAGAATTTTTTAGATATCATTTATTTCTATATTTTGTATAAATTAATTGCTCCATCCACTTGTTTCATTGTAAAATATATTCCAATATTCTACATAGGGAGGAAGATTTTGTTGGTTTTAACAATAATTTACTTTGAAAAAAGAGCAAGAAAATATAAGGAAAAGGCCGCTACTCTGGAAATAAAAAGACTTAAAAGCTAGTACTCAATATTGTGTCTATTTAATTGGTCATTTTTCAAAAAGTATTTACTGACATCCACTGTGTGTCAGAACCTCTACACTAGGTGCTGATGATATAGCAGAAAAAAAATTTTTTAATTCCAGTATTCAATGAATTTACATTCTAGTAATTATTGTGGAAATTAATTTCCATTATCTATCTATATTTATCTATATAGTGTATACATTTACATACATACATATAGTTAACTATATATATATAGATTTATTGTACACACATAGACATATATATCTTTTAATCAAAAGGCATTATCATATGTATTGAAGACCTCTGTAGTATGAAACGAAATGGCCATTTTTATTTACTACCTTTTACTAATCAAATCATTCATAACCCTTAATAGTTATATTGAACTTTCTATTTCAAGTACTGAGTTGCACAAAGAGGTATTGTCTCTAGATTTGCTGTTGTGTAACCCATGATAACATTGACCTTTCTTTATTGTTATATTGCATTTATGGAAGATACTTGATTTCTTATCTAACCAAAGATTTTGGCAATGTAACCTATTCATTTTCTTTTACCCTTTGACTGATACCTTTTAGAACTAACTAATATAAAAGTTACATTTGTTACAGAGCAAGGGTTAGCAATTACTCAGCCTAGAGGCCACTATCAGGACTTGGCTGTCTTTTAAGCGCTGAACTATAACATTATATAATGGTTGGAATTACAGTCATTTTTACCTGGAATGGATCTTATTGATCATCCGGTACTATCCTATCATTTCACAGAGTGTTTAGCTATCGAACACAAGGTCACACAGCTGGTAGCAGAGTTTGAACTCTGTTCATGTTCAGAGTCCAAACATGTTGCTGCATTCTTCCTGTCCATAAAATCCTCATTTATATGCATTAATATTGTCTCTTCTTACTTCTTTTCTCCTGTTCCTAATGTTAAAAATAAGAGTGTACTGTTTAGTCATAGCTTGTGATGCATTCTTATCATGGGAACACCCACAATTATTTTCTGTCAAAATTATATCCCCTAAAAATCACGATTTAAAAAAAATTAAACATTTAAAAAGATACATCACATTGATAAAAATTTCAATTGATTTTAAATGTACAGGAGTCTAGTAAAAATAAATGTTCTAAAGAACAGCAAAAATAGCCACAAACTTTTTTAAATATTTTAGGAAATTTATAATTGACACTCTCAGATATCTCTATTTGAGTTTAAGGCACAGAATTAATTAGCTGAATTTTAAAATTTATTTTTAATGTGCCTAGAAATTATGTATATAGTTAATTTAATATTAAACCTTAAAACATTTTAGGACAACTTTAGAAAATTTAAAGAAGTTTGTCTATTTCTTTAGATAGAATGAAATAAAATGTTTTTATTCAAAAATATAGCATGAATATCTTAAAGGTAAAAAATATTTAAGTTTTGGTGCAATTCCATGAGAAATTAAAAATAATCAAAATACAGTTATTTTGATGTATTAATAATATTCCAAATTTCAAATACAAATTATTGCTTAGTATCTTGCTGATCTACATCTTTTGCCATTTTAAGGATTTTTTTTTATATGTTTGAATGCCTCCACGTACCCTGTCTCTCCACAATGATCATGGAATTCTAGACACAGAAGGAACTTTGACAGTCATAGATTAACAGGCTTTTTCAGATGAACTAGCTGAGGCCCGAAGAGAATCAATGAAGTACCTTTGACTTTGTAAAGTCCTTTAGGTTAGGAACCATATCTGTCTTGTTTGTCAGAGCTTTGCATGCCTGCAATAGGGTAAGTGCTTATTAAATATTTGTAACATGCTATAATGAATTAGTAAATTAATTACATCTAATGCTAAGATGTGTAAAACTAATGAACATACTTCATCTGCTTCCAGATACTTGATAGCAAGAACATTTATGTTTTTTAAGTTTGAGGTTCTTATAACTTTGAACATGAGGTATGCAATCAGAAGTTGATCAGAAATAAGGATGCTTAAACAAGGAAGTTTTCTAAGCTCTTTGTGATTCACAGGATGCTTTTCAGGATTTTTTTTTTTTTTTGAAATACTGTTCACTCTCAGAATACAACACATGACCAGACACAAACATAATATAAAGATGGCTTTTGAATTATGAATTGTTTTAAAATTTTCTGTACATCAGTATCATGATGTACTTACTCTATTAATACAGATTAGTTGGTGTTGACTCTATAGAAATGTAAAGATTAATTTTGTTAAACTAACTCAATTTACTTCTAAGAAATAATGGAGGAGTAGTTAGATGGGGGAAGAATAGCAATGATAATACATTTTGTTCTACAGATATGATCTGATAATACAATGATAATACAATAAGTTCTATAGATATGATCTTGAAATTTGAGAAACAGGAGATGTAAAGATAAACATATAGGTTAATACCCTAGAAATCATTGCCTCTATATATGTATATTCGTATATGTACATATCTATATTTATATATATATATATCTACCTATGTTTTGTGTTAGGTGGAAAAATGTAATTAATATGCTGTGCATATGTGTGTGTATGTGTGTGTGTATATACATGTATGCATGTCATTTGCTCCCAAGTGGAATACATGAGAAATGAGACTGTGTGATGATATTTGATATAGTGAATATTTGAAAATATTATTTTTGAAATATGACTATACATGCTATATGAATTGTATATCAATTTGTTTTCTCTTTTACTGAGGGAAATTTTTATCAGATGGGTATTTATATTAAATTCGTTGAAAGTAACCCATTATATTATAATGACAACACATTAACTCAATGAGCTAGTGTTTTTCAAACTTTCTGAATTTGTAACATCATAACATATGAAACATATTTAATCCATAGAGTGTTTTGGTTCTGTCATTTAAATTCTTCCCATTTTAGATCTACCTGAAGATCCTATTTAAAATCATATTTGTATAGAACAAAATCTTTACTCAGCTTTTTCTTTTTTAGGCCAATTTACGGTATTTTAAAAAATTCTTTACATCCAGGTTAATGAGTATTTGAATCTGTTTGTTTCTTTATTGATTTTTTTTCCCTAACCCATGTTCCTATGCTAATTCTCTACTTCTCTTTTGGAAATATTTCTTTTTGTTCATTTATTATGCATTTGCAAGAGTGATTTTCATGAGCTTGTTGTTTTTTATATTACTTCATATTCTCTTCTTAATTGTGTCAATTTTTTTTTCATTTCTGTTTCCTTTAGTCATTATCCTCACATCTTCTATTTATATATTTAAATTTATTTAAACAGAAGTGTGACTTAAAATTGTTGCAAAGTCAGCTAAAGTCTTACAGCATCCAGAAGAAATTCAAAGCAAATAAAATTAAAACTGTCAGCAGGAAACAACTTCAAACATTGTTCTGTTCAATGGCTACCATTGTAATTTAAACTTTCACTTAGAATTAAAAGCAATTATGATTAAAGGCATTCAATTTTTATTTTTTCTTCAAATGTAGCAACATAGGTCTGTTGATGTTACAAAGGTAAATTTGTTTAAGATTGTACAGTTGAAGCTTTAAATGAAATTAGGCGATTTAAAACCCCTTTAATTTATATTCTGATGCTCCCTGTTGTTAGAGTGTGTTTGAGAACTTAATTATCTTCATGACTACTATAAGTAGTAGTCATGAAGTTCTTGGACAAATTACCCTAGGAAATATAAGTTCTTGGAAAAGTTACCCTAGGAAATATAAGAACATACTTTAGGACTAAAGTTACCTGGAGTTCTTTCTATCAAGCAAACTTCATTTTGAATGAAGCACCTGAATAGTGATTGAGAGAAAAATGGAAAAGATTACGACTCTTCACCTGTTCTTGCAAAATGAGACTTAATCTCTACATTTCATGTCCAACAACAAATCTAACAAGTTGAAGCCTTGCCTTTTTCTAGATGTGTTATTTTCTGTAAGATTTTAGGTTATTTGTTCATTGAAGACCAAAAAGTATCGGGGTCTCTCTTAGCTTGGTTGCTGGGCATGTGATTTTAAAATAGGATATGTATATTAGAATGCTCATATCTGTATTTGATTTTTATAGACCCAATTAATCTAACTTGAAAATATAATTCTTCAAAATACTTTGGTGAAAGTGTGAGCAACACTAGTATCAAGATGAGCATAGGCACTGTTAGGTGTGACACTTGCAATTAATTCTGGCAAAGGTGTTTAGTCATGTTATCTCTTCAGTACAATTTGCGTTTGACGTTTGTCTGTGCTCCCTCTTACATTTCAAAATTCCTTGTTTTCAAGAAACTGTTTTTGTCTGAACCCCTTGGTTTCACTTTTGCAGTGTCACTTTTGCAGTGTTCGTTCATTTTCATTTTTGCCTTTTTGGTGGGCTTTTCTACGTTTGTGCTGACTTACACAGAGTTAAGAAAACCCCTCTGTTCACCAGGTTATAGTGTCTTTAATATCCTTAATCATGTTGCTTTAAATGTGGTGTTCATTTCCCTTTTTCTACTATCTTGTAAATTTCTTAATGTCAAGAACAACATTTTATTGATGTTTGTATTCTTAGCCCCTAGCTCAATGTCTAGCACATAATGGATCTGAAATGTACATTTAAACCTGAATACATGGAGTAGAAGAGTCTCCTACTTTGACGGAATCACACTGAGACTCTCTTCCCAGGCTGCGTTATTTTCTAACATGCCAATGACAATTCTTTTTTTGAAGGGGAGAATAAGAGATAGTTGGTAGTTTGTGTTTTGGGGTACTTGTTTAACTACTTAACTTTACAAACAAGGTGTTTTTTTGTTTTTGTTTTTGTTTTTTGTGACGGAGTCTCATTCTGTCACCTAGGCTGGAGTTCAGTGGTGCTCACTGCAACTTCTGCCTCCTGGGTTCAAATGATTCTCCTGCCTCAGTGCCTCAGCCTCCCAAGTAGCTGGGACTACAGGTGCCCACCACCATGCCAGGATAATTTTTTGTATGTTAGTAAAGATGGATTTTCAGTGTGTTGCCCAGGCTGGTCTCGAACTCTTGAGCTCAGGCAATCTGTCTGCCTCAGCCTCCCAAAGTCCTAGGATTACAGGCATGAGCCACTGTGCCGGGCTGCAAATAAGGTATTTTAAGTAAATTCTCCTTTTAATTTTTATTTTTTCTCAACAGGTTGTTAGCCTATACATTTGTTTTTCCTCAATTTCAAGAAGAAACTTATGTGTCAGCTCACAGGACACCATCAGCCTTCTTGGATAATTCCCTCAGGAAGTTGCTTGCTGTTACTAAACTAAACACTTTTTTTTTTTTCCAGGGGAAACAAAGGGGCTGTTCACTGCTGTCAGTCACTAACCTGTTTTCACTGGCTCAGCACCTGTCTCCTAGGCAGATCAATTTTAGTTTTATTAGTACCTTCTGTGCTTCCTCTTTACTTGGTAGAGATCTGGTGTCATTTCACCTTGAGCAGTTGCATTTCAATTCCTATACTTAAGTATATATTTTAGAAGTTCTCCACATATTTTAAAATTCCAAATAAATCAATACAACCACAGACAGACTAGACTTCATAAGGACTTGCTTCTCATCAAGAAAACAATTTCTATTAACATGTTTTGCTAACTTCTTAATCTTCATTTTTAATAAGAAAATATATCTTTTAAAGTATTTTAAAGCTATCACTTGGTACATCTTTCTCTTTGCATTTTTAGACAAAAAGATGTTGAAGTTTGAAAAGTATTTTCCTAAACCATTTCTGTATATTCATTTAAATAAATTGCAATCTTACTACACATACTCAGAATATGTTGTTTTACTTTTGTTTCTCTGGCTTCCCTTCTATCATTCACCTAATCACCATACGTAGAAGAGAAAGGATAAATAATTGTGCACACATGATTTACGTGATGTTTTACATTTATTATAAGCTTTTAAATATGTTATTTCATTTAATGCTAATGTGTACACAGGGAAACAGGCAGAGCGACTGATAATATTTACACTGGAGGGCCTGTGCTCAGAGAGATCAGTAACATATCTATCTTATGGTGTTGAGGCTTGATCTCATCTGATCACATATCTGATGTTCATTCCCACTCTTTGATAATGTATCTACCCTCTAATCTTTTTATCCTTTCACTCATATAGGTATTTCCTAAGGACTAAAAGTCCAAATGTGTATTAGGAACCAGACATCACGACATGCTGTATTAATTTCCCCATATGAAATCTCTGTAAAACCTAGTTGTGACATAAATTTTGAATCTTACAATTGCTACACAACAATGAACTAGGTGCCACTGAACCAAAAAAACTCAGATGAATGGCTGATGATTTATACTTTTAGAAAATTTTGTGAATATTTTACCAACTCGTGGGATCAATCTCATATCATGGTAAAGATCAATGCTAGCATCTTTTTGTTGTGATGTTAATTAATTTCTGCAGAGATTCTTCAATTCTTATATATCCTCCTAGAGTAATTCATCATCATGGTAAGGCGAAAGGAATTCAATCCATCACTGCTGGATTCTGATAGAGGGCTTAGGGGGAATGCAAGTCATCCCCCCAGCAGTAATCAAACAGCTGTGATACATGCCACTTTATGCTCATATCATCATATAATAGATGGCTTTCCTCTTCATGGAAGCTTGCCTTAAAATTTTCAGACAGATGGACCCTGATGCAAAGTTTTCATTTTGTGGAATTTAAGGCTGTGAACTAGTTATTGACAAATACTACATCATCAGTTCCAGTTGAAGACACAGCCTAATAAGTAGAACATTGGCACTAATCCTTATTTAATCAGCCTTAAAATGGTAATTTCAAATTGATGAGGGCACAGGGAATAGATTTTGTACTCATAAAGTGCTTCTAAAAATACCAGTAATATGTGTATACAACGCAAGGGTGAAATTAAAGAGCCCTCAGCATGTATAATAAGAAGAATAAACTATAAAGTGCATGACAAAAGTACAACTAAAGGACCTCACAAAAACTCAGAAAGGCTAATTCCTTTGGTCTTTCCAGTAACACATATTCATGTTTGTACTCTCCAGACTTAATCTATGAAACAAATATTCATAGGATTAGACAGAAGAATTTTTAGAATGCTAGTAAAAGTGTCATTAAGAATTTCTGTCATTTCTGTAGACAGTATCTTCAGAGAGTAAGTAAGCATTAATGTCGAAAGGGATTTTAGAGCTCATATGGTCCAATCCCATCAGTTGACACGTAAGCAGTATAAAAGAGGTTAAACTATACAGAGTGAGCTGCTGGGTGAAAGTTAGAATCCAGACCTCCAACTGCTCAGTGATTTCTATGTTCCTGTGCGGCCTCCTCTAACATAGGTGCATGAAGAAACAGTTGGCTTGTATCTGCCCCATGAGGAATCATAGCTCTATCTCCTTTATTGGTATCTCCCAGCAACCCTAATTGTGAGAAAAGCTGGGATACAGGCAAATTTGCCTTTTGACACATCTTTCCAAATTTTCTATCTCCTCCGTGACCAGATCTCCTGGACATGTCATTTACACTCTCCT
This sequence comes from Cacajao melanocephalus, assembly GCA_963573385.1. Classification (NCBI taxonomy): domain Eukaryota; kingdom Metazoa; phylum Chordata; class Mammalia; order Primates; family Pitheciidae; genus Cacajao; species Cacajao melanocephalus. Next base: position 36,302 of record CAUYLG010041065.1, on the reverse strand, counting down.
TAAGTCTTTGCTAAACCTGATTTCAGTAAAGAATCCATGTACAATAACACATGTTAGTAAGAAAACCCTTTCCTGAATAAAGAACCTCAAATATAAAATCTCATGGCCATGGTATGAGTCTAGTTGTGAATGCTTAGTAGTTAAAGAAGACTTGAACAAGCAAGTTCATGAAGCTGTCTTCTTTCCTGTGCTTCAAGCAGATTTCTACAGCAGTTTTCTCGTAGGCACAAATGGATATTTGACTTTAATAGTAATGTCAGCAGCAACAAATACAACTAGTGTAAACACAGCATGCATATCTGCATGGTACTAAGGGCATTATAGATATTTACCTTTCTTCTTGGAACAACCTTTTTTTTATTTATTATTAATCCTACTTTACGTATAAGGAAAGTATGAAGATGTTAACTCAATGAATCTCTTAAAGCTAATAAGTGTCAGTAGGATTTGAAGTCTCATTTATTTGATGTAAAAGTCTCCTTTCAATGATTCTAATGTACTACTTACTATCCCACATTGCTTTCCTCTTGCTAGAATTCTCTAGTTCATACTTGCTGTGTTCATATTTCCCAACAACTGGAATCTAATAATTGCACAGCAAAATTCTAGTCCCTACAGCTTAGTTTCTATAGAATCGGATTTTAATATATCTCACTTTGGAAGTAATATACCATAAACATATATACATATTAGAATATTGGTATACTGAATAAACTGGGTCAAGAATCATACCGAAAAGAGGCTACAATATCTATGCTAACAGAAGCAGGCTGGGGAGAAGTGCCTTAAAAATATTGCAGAGTGCTACAGGCAATCAGAGGATCAGGACATTCATTTCTCAATGAGGTGATCAATGGAGACTTCATGCAATAGTTTATATTTGAGCTGGACCTTAATATATGACTAGGATTTCGAAGAGTTGAGGTGGAAGAACAGAATGTGAAGAAAAGGCAAAGTAATGGTAGCAAGTGGAAGAAAATATGAAATATCCTGCTTTTTTCTGAGTATCTTTGAAAAATACTGTATATTTAGCTAGAAAGATTGAATCTGCATGATTGAAAGTGAAGTATATTGAAGATATTTGGTCTTGAGGATATCATTGTTAAATTATTAGCAGTGTGAAAGTTCAAAGGCTGATTGGAGAGAGATTAGAGATGAAGAAGTCAATTAGAAGGTACCATTATTGAAGCTGTATTAGTATTTCAGTCATTTCTATGACAAACCTAAAAATCGAATGCCAATTTATTTTAAAGACGAAAACATTAACATTTATAGAGCTAGATAGCTTGACCAACATTACAAAACTTTTAAAAAAGAGAAAAAATTTTAAGAGGTTTAAGAAGATGAAGATATTAACATTGGATAATCAAATGGTCATTGTTAAGCATTTTTTTCACAGGAGTAAAGAATAAAGACACATAGCAAAGAATGCAAGAATATAACTCTAATTCCATAAATGAATAAGTAAAATGTGTGATGTCAGGAAAATATAATAATTTCAGAGATTCTTCTGTGCTCATGAAGACATAGAAATCGCTGGGACTGCGTGCAGAGGAGAAATGCGTAAAATAAGTAAGCATCACAAGGGAAGTTAAGGAGTAGTAATAGCTTACAGAGAGATGCTTAGAGAGTCACAAAAATTGTAAAGAATGAGTAACACTGAGAAACTATGTATTGTATAATTTAAAATAACTAAGGAGTGGAATTAAAATGTTCCTAACAGAAAGTAATGAGAAATGTTTGAGAATGGATTATCCAATCTCCCCGGATTTATTATTACATATTGTATGTCTGTATCAAAACATTACTTATGCCCCATAAATACATACACCTGTGTATTCAAAATAATTAAATTTTGTTGTTGTTTGAGACAGAGTCTTGCTCTGTCACCCAGGCTGGAGTGCAGTGGCGTGGTCTCAACTCATTGCAACCTCCACTGCCTGGGTTCAAGCAATTTTCTTGCCTCAGACTCCTGATTAGCTGGGATTACAGGCATGGGCCACCACGCCTGGCTAATTTTTGTATTTTTAGTAGAGACGAGGTTTCACCATGTTGTCCAGGCTGGTCTCAAACCCCTGACCTTGTGATACACTCGCTTAGGCCTCCCAAAGTGCTGGGATTACAGGCATGAGCCACCACACCTGGCTAATAATTTAAAAATTAAAAAAATATATACGTTTATTTGAAGCAAGTGTTTTCTAAATTTATTAACTCATAATTAGATTAATAGTAAAAAATGTTATATAGTAATTATCCTAGCCACTACATATAGAGAAGCCTTAAACTGAATAATTCATCAATATTCTATTTTCAAACCATGTGGGTACATCATTATATGCCCACATGGTTTGAAATTTTAATCTAATTTTAGTTAAAATTTTCTTAATTAGTTGCCTAATGAAACCTTATATTAAAAATAAGATTTAAATTTTTAAATACATATAAACTCATATGTTGCAAAGTAATGTATTTTCAACTAATATCACAGACTTGAAGGAACATTCTCTTGAATAGGGCTACCTATTAATTAAGTCACTATGGGTAGATTTTGTAAAAAGCATTGTTGTACTGAACCGAGCATAGAAAGTCAACACCAAGACAAAAGTAGGCCAAATTGCAGGGTCTTTATTGCCGGCGACCACAGAGGACTCGTGTATCTCCAACCCGTGGCCCCGAAAAGGAGGGTGTCAAGACCTTTTATACCCCTAAAACCAACTCGGGGTGAGCATGATGGCTGGGGGTGGGGGTGGGGAGCTTCAGACATTCCGAGGGCTAGTGAATTCTGTAAATCACCTTCTGGGCAGAGATGAGGGTGAGGGGCGGGGGTGGGGGTGAGGAGTTTCAGACATTCCGAGGGCAGGGGACTTTTGACATTCTGTTACTCAAGCGGTTAACAAAAGTCAAAATAAGCATTTGTTTACACATTGTCTGGGTAGGGTAGAAATTCCAAGTCTCAGGGGCCAAGATGGCCTGGGTTTGGACTGCTTGTTTGTCACATTACGGGTTACAGGGAGCAGTTTAAACAGAAAACCAAGGTATGGTTGAGGTATGCAGTTTTATGGGGCTTTTTACCATGTCACAGCATCACTCTTCATCAGTTCTAAATGTTTTTTAGCTCAGCGATATTAGATTTAATAATCAGAATGTAAAAGGCTTAATTTTGTTTGCATTCTATTTCTTTCTTTCTTTCTTTTTTTAAGATGGTAATTTTTTTTTTTTTAGTGTTTTATTGCATTTTAGGTTTTGGGGTACATGTGTAGAACATGCAGGATTGTTGCATAGGTACATACATAGCAATGTGGTTTGCTGCCTTGTGGGACTTTTTAAGAACAGTATTGCCTGGCTTTTAAAACTCCAGTGGTGACAAATAAGTCAATTATAATTGCTAAATTTTGTTAATTCAAGACAGATACAAATGAATGACATTGTAAAATACATGGGAGAAAGCATCCAAAGCTACCAGCAATGTCAGCTTAAAAAGTCAAGGTAATTCAGTTATAGGTTATTATTTAAGAGACTTCAAGGCTTATTTTATGCTGATCAAACTAATTATACACTGTAGAGTACTCTCTAGGATAATTGAAGCTCCATCTTATCACTAAGATTTCTCTTGTCCTGTTGTTTTTGTTAGTAGTAAAATTTAATTTGAACTTACTTTAGGGTAAGTAATAATCTAGTAAACAAAAACGGCCCAAAGGAGAGAGAAAAGAAAACTCAGCAGAGGCACATATTTAAAAGCTTTCTTGATTTGCTTTAATTTTTCTCAGCATGCCTGAGTTTGAAAATAAGTAAAATTCAAGTCAAAACATGTCCATATTTTCCAAACTACTTATCTAAATTATGATTAAAAATATTTACTTTTTTTTGTTCTACTTGAACTTTTTGTTTTCATTGTCACTTTGTTTTCCAAGTTTCCTCCATGCTTTTTAAATAGCTGTTTCTCAGATACTACTTTGCATCTCCACACTAGCAGATCTCCCCTTTTGTCACCTACTTGTGAGAGAAGTCCAGTCCTGGTGTACCAAATATAGGAATTGCTCCAGATTGTCTTGAGTGTAAAGTATGATTCCCTAACATTTTAGTTCTTGTAGTCTGAGAGGCATTAGGGGCATGACGTGCATCTGTCTAGTCCATGTAATTGCTCAAAAAGTATTCTTGGACCAAGTTAATACATACTACAAAATAATACTATAGCATATTTGACTTTATATCTTCACTTGAAATACTGTATTTTGTTCTGTTCCATAAGCAGGAAAAACAGTAAATGATAGATTGAGACCATAACTCTTGGTGTTTTGGAGTAAATTTATGTTCCTCATTCTTTAGCTTTATTTCTTCCTGTGGTATTACTGGTGACTATTCTCAATTCTTACGGAACCTAGCACAGTGATAGTGCAGGATAATCTTCAAAAATGTGTCAACTGTGTTGAATTTAAAAACCTTCAGTAGAGATTTATAGCCTGGAATTGGAACAGTAGCACAAATGGTCTAATTGCTTTTAAGGCTAAATTAACTTATTTTGAATAAGGAATGGGGAGATACATAATTTTACTTTATAATCAGTTATACTTGAAGATTACACCTATACATCCAAGGTGTTGTTTTATTTCCTGCTGCTGTTTGTAATGTTCAGTCAGCAGTGCTGGTAAAAACTGAGGTTCTAAGTTCATTAATCATATGTTTTAAAAGATGATTAAGAAATGGGGATTTAATTTTTAGAAGGAAAATCAAAAGAATAGATACAGTAATCATAGGGGAAGAAGGAATTTTTCCTATGTGTTAGCAAAGAGCCACTCATTTTTTTTCCCAAAACAACTCCACAATAGAACTATACACATGTATTAAATAATATTTCTGATGTATTTATGACACGTTTAGTCCCCCAAACCTGATATAATTATTTCACTATGGTAGAGATGATATGTAAATTTTATTTGGAAATTATTGATAGTTTTAATGAGGATTCAAAGCAGGCTCTCTGATGAACCATAAGGGTTTATTTATTTTATAGATATCTATTTGTCTGTAACTTAATGACTTCAAGGAGTAAATGAAAGCTTTCTGAAACAATCTTTCTGCAAAAGATCCTTGAATGTAGTCAAATGATAGTGGTCTCCATGATGTAGCTATTTGAATTCAAAGTATCTAAACACATTTTGAATACTTATGCTTTTTTATATAATTAATAAAAGGTTTCATTTGGTTATATTTTCAAAATTTATTCTTTTAAACCATTAATGATGTCACAAATAATTGATATTAAATAGTTAATAGAGACACTAGCAGTTGATTAAAATGAAACAAACCAAGATAATGAGTGAAAAGGATCAATACTCAATGAATAAACCAAATATTAACAATAGCAGCTATTTTGAGTGCTTACAATGTACCAGGCACTCTCATAAATGTTTTATATGTATTCGAATTGCCATGGAAACTAAGGTATAATAATATTGCAGAATCATCACCAATCAAACACAGATAGTAAGCAATAGATTTGAGGTTAAACTCAAATAATCTCACTCTCCTGACTGTGGTTCTAAGCACTTCATTATGGCAATCAGTAATAAATGTCTTAAGTATACCTTTAAATTATTTTTCAAATTCATCATTTAGGATTATTAATGAGACATATTAAAATTACAGTATAATTAATGTATTTACTTTGAAAATGATTATCAATATCTTTAATTTTATTATCAACAGAACAATTTAATATAGACTTTTTCATTTTATTTTTGTGTCACACATCCTCATACATGTTGGAACTTTAGAGAATATCATATACTTCTTTCTCTGGATGTCAGGATGTAACATCAGCGGAGGACAGATAAATTGATTGAAACCATAACTCACTCTGGGGTTGTCAGACACTACTGACATATATATATCTGAAAGTTCATTTTTTGCCCTATGAAACTAACAGAATATAAAGAATAGAACAAAGAAAGTTTATGAGTAATCAAAAGAGATCATATCGGGGGTTAAGGAAAGTCTCATGCACAGTGCTTTTTAAACATACATTTTTGATTTGAATATAGCAAAAATCATTTCCTTTTGTTAAATATTAAAGTGTTTGACCATTAGTCATGTGTGCTGCAATTTTTTTTTCTGTGAAAACATACATTTATTTCTCCGTTGCTGCTGCTGCTGACAATGTTAGCTATATGCTTACATTAACCGTAAAATTCTTATTTCGGCAACCATCCAGAACAGTACCAATAATTTGTTAATAACATATCTCAGCATATCACAAAATTTTCAATTTATCTTGGGTTAGTTGAGCACCTATCTCATAATAAATTGTGAAAAATGATGTATAAATAGATAACACCACCCCTGCCTCAAGTTGCACTCGTGATAGAGGGAAAGACCTGTTAATAACAGGCGTGAATAAACTCGTAAACATATAGCAATAATTTGAAAGTGTTACTGAATGAACAAGTTGAGATCAATTAATTCTGTCTGAGAGTAAAGAGTTGCAGGAGGCTTAACATAGACCTGCTGCCCCTTAACTATACCTTAGAAGATGAGTATTGGCTCACCAGAGGAATACTTTTTTTTCAGAGAATGAATTTAGAAATGCCATTGAAGCACACACAGATTGGAGCATTGAGATCGGAAGAAAATGTACATGTGTTGAGGGACTCATGGACTAAATTAGGAAGCAGAAAGATGTGGCAGCTTCATTTGTGAAGAGCCAAACAATATCTAAGATAAGAAGACAGGATTGGAGGCAAAAATTAAGAGTAGAGAAGAGGACCTAAGTTTGGGGCTAAAATTAATGTCCCCAGAAAGAAGAAATAGCTTTTAATCCTAGTCATTCTAGAAAGGGAAGGTGGATAGACCTTTAGGTTATAGTTAAGGAGTTGCATATCCTTAGAAAATAGAATTAACTATAGCAAAGAAATTAAAATGAATTTACATGCTGCATTTAAGAAACATATAGACCTATATATTGAAAACATTAAAAAATCAAAATTGGTTTAAAATTCTTTCTTGTCTTACATAATTTAGGGAAAATGTCTCTTTTTCAATGCAAGGAATAATTATTATAACAAAAATAGCAACTAACAGTTTGTGATTCCTAAGTAAGCTCATAGCCATACTTAGCACTGTGCTAACATTGTTCTTTCCACAGATTTCTATGCATTGCCAAAATTGAAGTAGTTCCTAAATTATACTGTCTGGATTTCTAATTCCCTTTTCTCGTAAAATAAGGATTACAAATTATATTTAAATAGTTGCATTTATATTTTATTTTTAAAGCTCTTACTGATACTATTAATAACGGAAATTTGAACAGTGATGCTTCAATACAAGTAATATTTTTACATTTGGAATCATCCATACATACCTTAGCAGTTAACTTAACTATAGAACTGAAAACAAATTAGTTAAGTATGTTAAGTCTAAAAATATCCTAGCAGATTAAACTTAAAAATACCATGATGCCAATTTTTTAAAGTTTTGGAAAAAAACTTAAAATATCACCCTGGTCATTTGAAAACAATTTATTATGATTTGATTTAACTTAGTAATATATTTGTCATGAGAGGCATTTATTATAGCCTAATAGCTATAAAATAGGAACAAAAATTTTTAAATAGCTGTGTTGGCAGCAAATTTTTGTTAATACCATGATAGCTAAATCGGTATATTAGTCACCAATTTATGTGTATTTACTGTAAAATAACTGACTTATTAAATTGAAATCAAGTCATTTTTTGCTTCTTAATTTGCACTGTGACCACTCATCCTGTTGATTACATGTTTAAGTACACTCCTAATTGATCATGGAGTCTTTTGCTATAAATTGTAGAAATAGAGTGACAGATTTCACAGGTTGGTTGCGGCTTAATGACAAATTTCACAGTTTGAATAGAAAGAGGATATAAACACACACAGGAATAAGGTAGTTACATGGTTTCATGATGCGAAAAGCTCTTTTCTAATGTATGCAGACACATTGATAAATCGAATGTGAGACTACAGAGAGAATATTAAGCAGTGAGAAAATCAAAGGATATGCTATCAATTACATCTATCCAAATTTTTATTTTAAAAGGAAAGATATATACAGGATTTGATATTTAAAACTCACAATATGTTAACTTAATAAATAAAAGCATACAGCTTTAATAAATGAAATGTTATTTAGTAAAAAAAAATGGGATTGCTTGTATGTGTTACACTAAATTTTTCTTATATGTGTGGTATTTTTCACCTATTTTGCCTTTGATTCTGAAAGGAGCCAATTTATTTCGAAAACAAGCTTTGAAAAACTGCAGCATCCGTCTTTTCATAAAGGACTATCAGGTTCATAAAGACCTGAATATTAAAGATAGTTCTTTGAGTAATGGGCAAACTTCTAAGTTTTAAGGATCATGATGACAGGGTTCCAGAGGAAGAATTTTGATTCTCTTTAGGTTTGAGAATTATACTTTATAACAACTAGTATAATTTTTAATTCTTTTATATACCTTATTTTGTGGATCTTTAAAATTAGTGAGAAAATATGAAATGGTAGTTAACTCAAAACTAATGGCTATAAGAAGAACATTTGGAAGATTTAAAAAATCATGTTAATATAATGCATTTTTATTAATATCAGAATAACATAGTATTTAAGTGATTAGTCTTTGAAGTCAGACATACCAGGGTTCAAATACTTCCAAGCAATCAAGCCTCAGGCAAGTTACATAAATTCACTAAGAATTAGTTTTTCTGTCTCTAAAATGACACAACGGTAGTCTTGCAAGGATTCACTGAGCACGTAATAAAGAAATGTTCATTAATTTAATGTGTTTTCTTACTATTAGTAGTAAAATTTGTATTTATGTAGCTGAGTGATGTACTTGTAAGAATGTTCGTTGCAAAATCATTTATATTAACCAAATGTTGAAAACAACTAAAATATAAAGATCATACACAGACAATAAAAAATGAGTAAATCCAAGAGTATTGTTATGAATATATATGCAGTGCATACTGTTTGATAAAAACACAGGTCTAAAAGTGTACATTTGATGATTCAATTTTTTTTTTTTTTTTTTGAGATGGAGTTTCGCTTTTGTTGCCCAGGCTGGAGTGCAAAGGCGTGATCTCCGCTCACCACAACCTCTGCCTCCCAGGTTCAAGCCATTCTCCTTCCTGCCTCAGCCTCCCGAGTGGCTGGGATTACAGGCCCCCAATATCACACCCGGCTAATTTTGTATTGTAGTAGAGACAGGGTTTCTCCATGTTTGTCATTCTAGTCTCAAACTCCTGACCTCAGGTGATCCTCCCGCCTCGGCCTCCCAAAGTTCTGGGATTGCAGATGTGAGTCACGGTGCCTGGCCTCAATTTTTTAATAGAGGTATAATTGTGCCATAAATGTAACTATTTGTGAAAAATAACCACATATAGTAGTAATTCTCTTTATTTTTTAATTATTTTTTTTGAGATGGCGACTTGTTTTTATTTTTTAATTACTTATTATTATTATTATTATTTTTTGAGACAGCGTCTTGCTTTTCCGCCAGGCGCCAGGCTGGAGTGCAGTGGCGTGATCTCGGCTCACTGCAACCTCCGCCTTCCGGGTTGAAGCCATTTTCCTGCCTCAGCCTCCGGAGTAGCTGGGACTACAGGCGCGCGCCACTACAACCAGCTAATTTTTGTATGTTTTTAGTAGAGACGGGGTTTCACCATGCTGGCCAGGAGGGTCTCAATATCTTGAGCTCGTGATCCGCCAGCCTCGGCCTCCCAAAGTGCTGGGATTACAGGCGTGAGCCACCGTGCCCGGCAGTAATCCTCTTTAAATGGCATTACAGAAGACCTTATTTTACTTTATATATCTCCTTATTCTGAATTTTTATAGTTAATATATAGTTTTGTAGTGAATATATATGTAGTAGCTAAAATAGGTGAATTTCATTTGCAGAGAAAAATAACTATGGTGTTTCAGTTTAAAAATTAATGTAACAGATTAAAAACGAATTTAGATAGTTCTTAAGCAGTGTAAGTTGGTCTGTCGAATAAATGAAGCTTAAGATAAAACAATATTGTTTTGCCTATATTCTCCCCCTTTAACTTAAAAACGCCTTCTTTGTACATTTGTGTATCCTTTACCTTGTCAATTTTACTGCCTATTAATGCCAAAAATTTTCAGGGATTGTGAGATGCACTAATGACTTGTTGATTATCTCTTACTTAGGCCCCTATATCTATATAATTCCAAACTCCTACACATATGCAAACCTTTCATGTAAAAAAAGTGTTGACTCTATGAGCTTATAAAGTATCCAGATGTGGAAAATTTGTGTGAATTTGCAGATACATCGCTAGTTAACTTTTTGGTTTGTTTTGCTGTTATTGTCAATGTTGACATTCAGACTGGGCATCATAGACCCTTTTATTTCTAGGTGAACTTAGTATCTTTTCACGTAAATGTTAAAATAACTACTTTCATTCTAAAATACAGTCGGAGACACTTGTAGCCTTTGATATAGCTGTCCTTTAGCTAATTGAAGGGTGCAGCATTGCTTTACCCACTCACTGTTGCTGGTAAAACGTAAAATTGAATGTGCATGTGCCTATCCAAATACCTGTTAGTAGGTGAACAACTTTTATGATATTTCTCATACTCTTTATTTATTTCTAATTTCATATTTGCTATTTATTTACTCTTTGACCTAGATGTATTTTTGCCTGTGGATAGTCTCCTTAACTAGTACTTATAGACAGAGAGAGAGAAAAAAATAAAGGAAAGAATGAAGAAGGAAGGAAAATAGGAAGGAAGGAAAAAAGGAAGGAAGGAAGGAAAATAGGAAGGAAGGAAGGAAAAATTATCAATTTTCTAGGGTCAATATTTTCTGGAAAATTTTGTTATGTTTCAGTGAATTTTTGTGACTTTGTCAAACTTTATAATCTGTGTAGCCAGTTGTCTTCCATATTGCGGAATCTCAGTGATCCTCAGATATGCAACATGGGTTTAATATAAGAATTATTATTCAAATCAAACACAATAATCTCAATGAGGCAAAACAGGATCAAATCGATTCAAGGTATTATAGATATTCTATTTCTATCTCCTAGTGACATAAATTTCTTTCCTTTCATTTATCTTTCTTTCCTTACTGTTTTATTAAGGACAGTAATAATTATGGTGCTTTTCTAGGCTAAGATAATCCTCTAAACTCCTGGTAACATCAAGTGGATTGGTATTGCAAATGACATGGATGCAAATTGGCATTTGCATTACCAATTCACATGATGCAGTCCTATAGATCTGAAGACCTCACAGATTCCAAAAAGTCCTTAATATTCACAGGTAGTCACATGCTGGGAAGATGGTCTACAGGTAATTTATAATTTTATAGAGCATAAAATGTAAGTTGGGTTGCTATCCATTTCATTTCAGATCTTGTAAAAAGAGACTGTACTCTGAATAACAATTTCAAGAAAATTATTGACTCAGGAGGTTGCAAGAAATTATCCAATAAATATAAGGTGTTGAAGGAGAGGGCTCTGGGCTTATACACTGGATAAGTCTAGTAAGAGCTGATGAGCAGAATTGAATGTGTAAAGTTATGCAGAATTGAAAGAGTCTTGAGGTAAGCTGTGATTGTCAGGCATTTATTTTGAATTAATCCTCATAAAAAAAATCTGAAAACGTGAAATTTGACAGTCATCTAATATAAACCAAGAGCTGATATACTAGATCAGTACTGGTATAAAAGCTGTTTACAAAAACTAGTTTCTACCTTTTAAATTAAGTGTATCCACATAGTCACATTCTTAACACCAAAATTCCCAAATTTATTCTGGGTTTTCGAAGCAAAATATTAAGCATAGCATAAAATATAATTTGCATGCATATAAATAACATTCAAAAGAACACTGAAAGGTGATTTCAAAGTTAAATAAAGCTATACAAAGCTGTGTAACTTCTACAAAGATATTCCTCTCTGTTTAAATTGAATGGTTGTAATTATTCAATTTTAGTTTAAATTTGACACTTTAGAATATTTTATTACTGTGTCAGGTGATTGTTATGTATTTAATCCTTAGATGATTGGTATTATTCTCCCTGCTGTCTAGATGCAGACACAAAGTATAGCATGTAATAAGTGAGAGAATCCATGTCTATACGACCCAAAACCCAGTGGGCCTTCCCACTAAACAACACTATCTCAAAATAAAATAATGTAATACTTTAAGTTCCCAATAATAAATTATAGCAGGTTTGTATATCTGTCATTTTAATAAGACTTTAAGTCAATACAATTAAAACAGATTTTTGAAATGTATAATTGAATGTAAATATGTATCACAAGAGGAGTCTTAACTATGCCATTGGATACTAAGAGGGGAACCTGTTATTCTAGTCAGTATATGAAAGACTGAATCATATAAACAGAAGAAAGCAGAGATACTAACAACAAAAGTGACTAAAAAAGTTCAGATACATTTAGCTTGGTAGCTGAGTAACCAATTTTAAAGAAAATTGTGTGTGGCCCAAACACCCTCAATATACTTTTTCCTCTGCTCTCATACAGTGATCAACACAGAAGTCTTCTGTTAAAAATGTGGGGAATTTCTCCCCACCAACAAACAAGCAATCAATTCTTCCATGGACACCAGCTGGTGTCCTCTAATTCAGTTCCCTCACCATCTACCTGAGGACAATGTCAGATACCACAGATTGAAGGGTCATTCCCCAAGCCTCCCCACTCCTTCTGACACCCATCACAAGTCTAGACCTTGGGAAATTCTGACAAGCTGGCCTCAAGATGGGGTTCCCACCACCCCACCTTTCAGTTTATTTGCTAGAACAGCTCACAGAACTCAGGGAAACAGTTACTTATGATTACCAGTTTATTACAAAGATATTTTAAAGCATACAAATAAACAGCCAGATAAAGCAATACATAGGGTGAGGTCTGAAAGGGGTACTGGGAGAGCTATTATCCCTATGGAGTTGGAGTAGCCCACCATCCCCTGCACGTGGATGAGTTTTTGTTGACCTTGTAAGCCTCCATGTGTTCAGCTATGCAGAAGCTCTCTTTACCCAGGCCTTCTGGATTTTTATCTAAGCTTCATTATGTAGGTATGATAGATGAAATCATTGGCTATTAGTCTTAAGCACAATCTTTAATCTGTCTCCCTTCCTTGGAGTTTGGGGCATGGGGCTGAAAGTTTGGGGCGTGGGGATAAAAGTCCAAACTCTCTAATCATACCTTGGTCTTTCTCATGATCAGTTCCCATCCTGAAGCCACCAAGGGACTGCTAACCACCAGTCAGTCATTAGCATACAAAAAGTCATGTCTTTGGAGAGTCTAAGGATATTAGGGAGCAGTATGCCAGGATATGGGGTTGAAAACCAAATATATATTTTACAATTTCACCAAAAGTGATAAATAAAGATCTATAACTAGAAACACTGAAATGCATTAAAATGTTACATATTATAATGAAAGCAAATGAAGGTGATTAACTTTTTTTAAATAATTGAAGAAATATTCTGGTGTTGCTTTCAACTCGGTTTATCTCCATTATACAAAGTTGCTTCCCTGATAAATGTATTGAACAATTACTTGATATTTAAAACATACAGTCTTTCTTTTCTTTAGGAGGAAGGTGTCTTAAAAATTTAGGAATTGTTTTGCATAAAAAAACATAAAGTAGCTTAAATTGAAAAGAAAATTAAAAATACTTTGTGAAAAAAAATTACATAGCAGCTAAATTAATAGGCAATTTAACGTGTCCTACAGCCTCAAAACCGGAATTTTGAAATATCCTAGTATCAGAATTACTAGTTAGAGGTCTCATTTTTCCTCAATAAAACATATTGGGAATCACAATATATGAATAAGGTGAGGTGGAATAGTCCAAGATGAGATATGGTAGAAGAGTCAGGTTGACCTTTCCAGCCTCCATTATTCAGTTACGCTGTAGGTAAGTCATTAAAGTGAGTAAGTAACAAAACAGAAACAAAAACTAAAACATATTTGTTATCTTATCTCTCTCTCTCTCTCTCTCTCTATCTATCTATATATAGATAGGTAGATAGATAGATAGATAGATTTAGTATTTTTGTACTCTTCTTTGATTTTATTTTTTTTTGTACTGTTGCTTAATGTTCTTAACCACCATTGTGCCATCCACTCTTTGTTCTATTCAGTGATTTCTGAAGGATAATCCCAGCCCAAAGGCTTGGCTCACCTACGTAATTCTTTACCTCGATAAGTATTTGTGTGCCTCTCTCTCTATATAAGGAGAGAGTATAATACACATATTATACTATTAATTATGTGGACACACTATTAATTCTTTCTATATTTTATATGTGTAATTTATTTATATTTTTATTTTTATCACAAATTTAAATTATACTGATCAAAATTTGTGACAATAGTGTCTACTTGTTATTTCTATTTGTGACTGAATTGATGCTTACCTATTGCCAATATTTGGAAAATAATAATCCAGGAATTTAAATAATTATTTTTTCTGTGAAAGAGGATATTCTTTGTTCCAACTATTCCTCCCCAATAAAAAATCAATCTCTTAAATTGCTTATCACCACATGTTAAAATTTCAATGTGTATATATTTTAATAGCTTGACATGTTATGTTACCAGCATATTTGCTTTTTATATAACTTTGGTGATTCTAAAATTTTGCAAATCCCTCAATGTGAAGAATTCTGTGACATAGCTATTTTCTCCCAGCCATTAGTGGAAACCTGCATATTGGCACTTAAATATCAGTGCTGCTCTTGATGTTAGGTTTATAAAATACAGCCCCCGAAGTGTGTGAATAAATACACATATGTGTGTTTTTATGTTTTCCTATAATGTAATAGTTAATTATTATTATCATTGTTTTGAAGTCACCCAAGAGTGCAGTGGTGCAATTTCCACTCACTGCAACCTCAGCTTCCCAGGTTCAAGTGATTCTCCTGCCTCAGCCTCCTGAGTAGCAGAGACTACAGGTATGTGCCACCATGCCCAGCTAATTTTTGTATTTTTCATAGAGGTGGGATTTTGCCATGTTGGCTAGGGTGGTCTTGAACTCCTGACTTCAGGTGATCTACCTGCCTCAGCCTCCCAAAGTGCTGAGATTATAGGCGTGAGCCACTGCTCCTGGGCAATAGTTAATTTTTAATGTAGCTTTCCAGATCGCCTTTTAACAGTCCTTAACATGTTAATATTAAAATAGTCTCCGTGAAAATAGTAAAATCCTTTTAAAAAATATAAATGTTTAAGTACATGAAAAATTGAAATATAAATTTAAAAGAATAATTTCATTAATAGCATAGCACTCTCAATAATTTTCTTACTACTAATAGTTGTCAAGTAAGTTCATTGAATATAGAGAATATGTACCATAGAAAATAGGGAAAACTATAAAAAAATCAGAAAGTAAAACCTAATAGGTAAATAAATTGAAATATTTAAACTCTTTGACATTGGAGTGTGAAAGTTTTTGCACCAGCTGATTCCAGGAATAAAGCTCATGTCCTTATATTTCTAGCGATTACAGATAAAAATAAGAATTCCTCTTTAAAAAACACATTTAATAAAACCCAAGGGGGGTAGGAGGAAACAGCAAATATAATGCTCTTGCTCTTGTTTCTCACTGGAGACAGGTTGTTTAGTTAAAAGAATGCTATTTGGGCTAGTTGCTTTAAGGGATTTTTTTTTTTTTTTAAACAGAATAAGACCTTTTTGTTTAAAGATAAATGGAAATGCTGGACTTTCCATTTTCCATTGTATTTTCCCAAGTTATTATTAGTTTATCTCCAAAACAAAGATGCAGGTAGAGAACTGTAGTTGCTATGCAATTGGGGGAGAATTGGTGTCCTCTAATAGAGACAATGAATTGTTCTATTCAGATTTGCCTTTTTACTACACATTGAAACTATCCATTGCCATTTCTGTGTAGTGTGAGTCCTAGTCACTCACTAGTTTATACCTATTTAGAGCTATAGTCATACACCAACACAAAAATGGTGGTTAGGAGCCTGCAATCCAGAATCAATGACTGGGTTCTAATCCATTTTTAAATTGTTAATTTTAGGTAATTTATTCAAGTTCTTTCCACCCTAATCTCTTGCTTGGTAAGATGATGATAGTAGTAGTGTCATACAAGTGCCAGACACATTGTATATGTTTAATAAGACTACCTGTTGGCTGGGTGCCATGGCTCAGGCCTGTAATCCCAGTACTTTGGGAGGCCAAGGCAGGTAGATCACGAGGTCAGGAGTTTGTGACCAGCCTGGCTAACATGGTGAAACCCTGTCTCTACTAAAAATACAAAAATTAGCTGGGTGTGATGGCAGGCGCCTGTTGTCCCAGCTACTTGGGAGGCAGAGGCAGGAGAATCGCTTGAACTTGGGAGGCTGAAGTTGTGGTGAGCCTAGATCAGGCCGCTGTACCAGCCTGATGACAGAGGGATACTCCATCTCAAAAAAAAAAAAAAAAAAAAAAAAAAAAAGAAAAAAAATAAATAAAGAAAAAAGAAAAAGGAAAAAGAAGAAAAAAAGACTACCCATTTTATTTTCTCACACATACATATATTTCTAATTCAAGAAATAATAACAAAAGTTAATCAAATACCAGTGTGTAGATACCATGCTAAATTGTAAATGGGAAAACACACACACACACACACACACACACACACAAATAAAAGTTAGGCCTATGAAAGCTTCTAGAACAGGGAAACAAAAGTACCACCCAGAGGCTGGGTGCGATGGCTCACACCTGTAATCCTAGCACATTGGGAGGGTGAGGTGGGCAGGTCACCTGAGGTCAAGGGATCCAGACCATCCAGGCCAACATGGTAAAACCCCATGTCTACTAAAAATACAAAAAATTAGCTGGTTATGGTGGCACGCATCTGTAATCCCAGCTACTTGGGAGGCTGAGGCAGGAGAACTGCTTGAATCCAGGACGTGGAGGTTGCAGGAAGCCGAGGCTGCACCATTGCACTCCAGACTGTGTGACAGATTGAGACTCTGTCTCAAAAACAAAAACAAAAACAAAACAAAACCCAAACCAAAAAACAACAACAACAAAAACACTCAGAAAGTAAAACACAATTATGCAATTATGAATCTTACACTGGAGTTACATGCAGGGCACAGTGGGAATATGGAAAGGATATTAAAATTTTGGGCACTATCTCTGTGAACTGTTTCTTAGACACTGTGAGGACTGACAGTCAGTAGATGAAAATATAAGCACCATTTTAGGCAGCATGTTTCTTTAAGTCAGGAGAAAAAAGTATCACCAATGGCTAGATTTATTGACATTTCTTCACTGGAAACTGATTTTCTTAATTAAAAAGATGCAATGGGACATTAAACTGTCAAAAAGAAAAAAGAAAAGAAAAGGGGGACAGAATGAAGGAAGAAAAGAAGGAAAAAATAATTTCAATTAACTATAGTATCATCCCCATTTTTCCAGTAGTCTTTCCCTTTTACTCAAAATATCCTCTGGTCTGTGGAAATCACTGCAAACCAGTTAGATACCTCACCTTGAACTTCCTATCATATGTTGAATTCAGCTTAGGTCTTTTGATTATAAGCTCTCTGATGGAAATACATGGCTTATCTGAATCTGACCAATTAGTGTTATTTTAATAGTACCAAAAGACTTGTGAGGATTAAGATATTCTGAAAATCACTATCATTCTTTGCCACTCCCTTTTTAGAAACTAGTTATTTTATAATCAAGAGGAAACTCTCAAATTTCTCTTTGTCTCAAAAAAGAGAAAAAAGAGGTTTAGTTAGTGGGTTTAGGCATTTTATCTTGAAGAAATAATTCCGCCATCATCACTTCCTTCTTCTCAAGGCATGCCAGTACATAACTTAAAATCAACATTGCTTATATAAGAGCAAAGAGAATTTGTAAGTAAATCTCCAAAATCTTAGACTGTCAGAAGTTCTAAGGAGATAAACACATCCCACTCATCAACTGATAAAAATCATTTTACAATTATACAAACCAAATACAAAGTGTGATGAAATGTCTTTTCATGAAAATGATAGTTATGCTCAAACATGTGAGCAGACACCATGAATATGATGCCAAAGCTTTAAGCTATTTGTAAGCAGCGTTGATTCATGCCCAATAGCCCAATATTCTCTCATTGATCATTGGGTACCAAAGTGACATATTCACATGGAATGTAATTAAAACTACCAAAATAATATTAGAATGAACACTTAGAAATATCTTTGTCATTTACTTTTTAAAACAAATAATCTAAAATAGCACTTAATCAAATGAAACAGCTTCATTATTTGGCTTGTATTTCATTGTAGAAATGTGCATTATAAAATTTATCATAAAATAATATTTTATATAAAAATCTTAGAGTAACCAATAAACACACACACACAAATATACTCTTATGTATAAAGATGATAAATAGGTAGATAGATCCAATGTTGGAACTGTTCTAAATAAAACAACTGAAAATGTATAAAAATATTTAAAGCAACATTCATAATTTCCATTATAAAATGGAACATATAAAAAGCAATATAACCATGTTAATGACTTTCCATTATATAAATTGTAAGTAGTGATTCTTTATTTTGCTAATAATAACTCATTGTTAGTTATAGACAGTATTTTTAATAAAAGCATTAAGCATAACAGGTTTTTAAAAGAAATTTTAATTTTAGACATATGTACAACCCTTAAAACATCTTTTAAACAATTATTTGGAATTATCTGAATGTGACACAAGGTAATAGTCCTGAGGTCTTACTAGAATTAAAAATTTTAAAGGTCATACAAGTTGCCTAGCCCTACCTCTTCCCAATGCTGCCATGTTTTTATGTGACAGTGCTGATGAATAGTCTCCAACTTTAGTCAAGTATCTCTAAAAAATGACATGACAGTCTTTTTTTTTTAAGAATTAGTTTTGTTGTTAAAATGTTATTTTGAGGTGAAATCCAGTTCCCAGTGCTTCCACTTTTAATTAAGATGTCCTTTATTATTACTATTTGTTTAAACAGAAAATAAAGCTCAAAGGATTTTTTTAAGAATAACATTCTTCAACAATGGGAGACATCCTCTTAACAATAGAAGTGTAGTCATATACCAATGCAAAAAATGACCTCTTTTCTAACAGACATACAATTATTTTCTAGTTACATTGTAATGAAACTGAATACATGACTAGTATTATTCAGATGATCAAAAACTATGTCTTAACACTAGATATTAGAAAAGCAACATAACCATAAGATAATGAATTTTGCTTCAGAGATGTTATATAAACCAGTGTATAGAAGCTGCTTTCAAATTTTCTCAGTTTTTTTCCTAATAAAAGACAATAATATCTGTTCATGAATGAAATATTTTTAAAGAAATGGAGAATAATTCTACAGACACATCATATTCCTCTGTTAGCCATTTATAAGTATTCTATCTGCTAAAAGCAATAAATAACTTTGATAATTTAAATTAAATTCTTACTAGATTTTTTTTGCCTAGTACATATAATAGGAAATAATTTATACTTGAAATGTAATTATGTCTTTCTTAGTTCAATGCAATTACTCTGCTCTGTTTTTTAACAGTGAACACCAGTAATAAAAGAGACTCAAGTTTATTCTGAACAGAGACTCATTTCTAATGAATTCTACCATTTCAACTCTTTATTTTTCTTTTCCTTGGAAATCTGAGAACATTCTATGATTTGAATAATGAACACATGGTTTTCAGATTTTGTTTTAATCCAGGAAAATGCTTTTGACACATCAAGCAATCACAAAACAAGCACTGGTCTGAGCATGATGACAGGTTGTCAGACTGATGTGCAGCGCCTACCTCGGCATTTTCACGTTTTGTAGATAACAAGGTGAAAAGTGAGTAAACACTACACAAGAGCATAAAATAATTCCCCATTTGCATTCCATTGCTTACGTTTTCTCCATGGGTTAGTTTAGTTTTACAAAATAAAAGTATATATTTAATTTTAAATTTGGCAAATGAAAATGTGGATACAAAAAACTGTAAGCTTAGAATATTAAAAATGCAAACAATTGCTTACCTTATGTGGATAGTCTATTTTCACAAGATTACATATGGATAGAAACTATAGATTCTTACAAATACATTGTATATATAGATGCCTTCACCACCACCACAAATGGGGATTTGAGGATTTGTTTCTTTTCTGGAAGGGGGACTGGCATAGCTATAGCCTAATATGTAAGTAAGACAGTATTATTCTCTCTTTACATACTAAGCTTTTTTCTATTGTTTCCTCATGAAATATAAAATTCCACTTATAATACTAATCCTGTTTTCTGCACTACTTTTTCAAATTTATTTTTCAAACTGAATATCCAAATTTTAAAAATGCTATAAATCTAAGACATATTCTGAGAATAGTATGTGAAAAGAATATATTGCTATTAATGAACTTGTGATAGTAGTTTAATTCACTTAGATTTGCATGTAGCATGTGTCTATTTCCTCTTACCTCCTTTTCATCCACTCTACACAAAGTTAACATATGCAATTTTCTACAAGATATTTTAGCAGATCCTCAGAGTTGATTCTTCCTCTGAAGACTTTTCTTAGCCGTCTTTTCCCCTTCAACAACTTTTGAGCTGAAACAATGGACTTTATTTCTTTTCAATAATCAAATTTGCATACTTATCATGGTTACTTTAATTATAATATCCCAGATTCCCCACCCCTTATCCACTGGGTTTTTAAGAATCTCAACTTATTTGTAGCCACTGTTGGTCAGCTATTTCAACAGCAATATGTTAAAAACAATGTCACATTTGAAACAGCACACATTCTTTTCTCACTAAAGTGCCTGAAAATTTTCTTTTCTTTCTTTTTTTTTTTTCTGTACTCAGATGGAATGGGCTTTAGGATATGGTTTGTGATCACGTTTGTCCATTTGTATCTCATTCTTGGGAACACACTCTTTCAATAGGTGAATAGCAGCAGTGGGAGAGGCCAAGACAAATTATGTAAGCACGTTTAAGCTTTCTGGTATAACAAGTAAAGTACACTCCAAGGACAAAGAAGCCATAACATGGGCTGGAACTGAAGGAAGAACTGTGGACAAAATGTCGTTTAGCACCACTAGTTTCAAGGCATTCTATTTCTTTTAAGTGAACACATTACCTACGACTCCTCTTCCTCAACTTTTAGCACCATTACTTATTTTCTAAACTTCTAGATGGTAGTAATCTGATGGCATTTGATATTCATCTTGTTAATGTGAAAGGCATGTGTCTTTTCAAATGTATAGGGCTAATTAAACCATTTTAAATTATATTTTCTATGAATTTTCACTTTCAATATGTTTACTAAAGATTCTTGATTCATTTTATTTACTAAAATATGTCATTGTGAACAATAAGGATCAGCAGCAATATTAGTTAGTTTTCTCTTTCCAGAGTTATAAGATGTAGATTGTAAGAGCCGAAATGGAATGATGCAGGCAAAAAATGTAAGAGTGAGATCCTGGGCTGAGAGTGGACAAAGGATACTTAGCTGAGATAAGGCAGCAGAGGATCAGAGAGCAAATGTCATAATTGGAGAGACATCATATTCCTCTTAATGTTGAGTTTCTTGTTTTATAGAAATTCTTCAGTCTTTCTCTAAACTATAGAGCATTTTGATATATAAACTCAAATGTTAATTCAAATAATATTAATCACCAACTAAATTTAATTTATAAGATGACATTTCCATTAATCGTTATCTTTTAAACAACTGTTTCAAGAATATTTTATTTTATGAGTAGTTAAGGGTTCTAACAGTTGGAGGTTTCATTGTAGTATCCATTTTGTCTTCTAAGACAAGTAGTTGTGGAACCATTGTGGGTCATTTAGAAATCTCTATGAGAAAAAAAGTTAAGGATATTGCTTTATTTTGATACTAGTTTTCCTTGCTACTTACAAGAGTGGTTTCCATTGAGTAATTGATTGTCAGAAATGTCCTCTTAATGTCAACTACTTTAAAATCAGAATATTCATATTTTGCATAATTTTAAAATATTTAATTGGTGTATTTGAAAACACTAAACAGTAGGCTAATTAGTTCATGTAACTATATAGAGCATCATTTTGTAAAGGATATTCATGGTAATTTAACTGAGAAGCGAATTCTCTCTTTTTGACTCTTATTTTGTCAAAAACTCAGTTGTTTTTAAAAATTCACATTCTTAATGTTAACATTATATGTAGCCAGACTATTTGACAGTTGTTCACCTTGAACATAAAGCTGTGGCTCCACCCAAAATGCTTTTATAGAATCTCATTTTTATACCTTGCCTTGTTTGGAGGGACGCATCAAGAACAGATCGTACAAACTGGTCTTTACATTTATTTTAGGGATTTTTAGAAGGTGTAATCTACTTCATTCGCATTGTTCCCACCCTTGAAAATCACCTAGAAAAATGCTTATGTCTTACGAATGATATTTACTTAATTTTATTTTTAAATTATTTAATTATTTTTAAATTGTGGTTACTTAGTAGTTGCATATATTTATAGGGTACATGAGATGTTTTGATACAGGTATGTAATATGAAATTAGCACATCATGGGATTTAATTCATTTTCAGTCCATGTAGAAGATTCAAGGTAAGATGATTGAGTGTCATGAAAGACAGATGTGGGTTCAAATGCCATCTCCATCTTTGACAACTTTCTAACCTAACTAAACTGTAGTTCCCCATCTATAAAACAGACATATTACTCCCCTCACAAGATTTATCTGAAGAAAAAAATGAGGAAACCATATAAGGTAGTAGCTAATACTATCCCTGTGACCTGTGAAAATGCTAATGAATAGTTTTGATGATGATGATGATGATGATGATGATGATGATGTATCATACATCTTTTAAAATTTTTTGCTAACTAAAAACTCAGACCCAAATTCTTAATCTAACTTAAAGAATTTTGCAAGAATTTAGTGTTAACTTCTTGCATAGTATTTCCTGTAGAATTAAACATTTATTTTTCTTTTGCCATTTAAAACACCTTATACTACATTTGTTTATAAAGGCTACTTTATCCATGGTTTTTGATGAGAA
The DNA here is from genome assembly GCA_963573385.1 of Cacajao melanocephalus. Lineage (NCBI taxonomy): Eukaryota > Metazoa > Chordata > Mammalia > Primates > Pitheciidae > Cacajao > Cacajao melanocephalus. The sequence goes on along the minus strand of CAUYLG010041065.1, from coordinate 13,226 downwards.
AGAAAAAAAGAAAAGTTATCTTAAACCCAATCTGTAAGGATGCGTGCAATTAAGTAAATAAATATTACATGGTCACCTTTATACTAAATAGTTTCATTCAAAGGAATAGTTTGTTTTTATTGCATTCCATCATAGTGTAGATCTATTTTAAAAAGTACTTAGGTACTTGTTCAACTTGTATAAGTGAGCAGTCTAAATGCACACGTAAGCAGGGATGTCACTCTTCTGAAAGTATATTACTATACATAATATTGATTGGCAATATTCAAAAGAGAGTCAAAATGAAGACAATTTAGGGACTGGGAAGCTGCCTATAATGATTTTTAACTTTACATGAGTAATCAACTTTTATTCTATGCTGGGGCATAGAGGCTGTATATAATGTAGTTGGGTACTGTGATACATAACAGAATAAAGTTCCTTCATGCTTTTTTTAATTAAAAATAAGTCACTGATTTTAAAACTATTTTTATGTATTGCTATCAATACTTACATTTAAAATACTATAAATTGAGAGATATTGACATTATTTTTATATCTATCAAATTTGATTATCATTAATTTTGGAAAACCATGTATAAAGCAATTTTTTGAAATTACATATTTTAAAATCCGAAGGCAGGATGATAATTTTAAATATATGCATATTATTTTGTTTTAATAAGAACGTATATTTTCTAGATTTTTAACGGATACTTAGAAATTAATAATTACCTGAACATGGGGGAATCTTTAAAAAAAAAGAAGTATTAGGAGAGATTTCAAGCAATCAGACCTACCTAAGAAGGAGTGAGCTGTCACTAGGAATTTTTATTCCCAGCTAGTCAAGAATTTTGTAGAAGGGATTCATGTTCTGGTACCAATAGGACAGGAAGATTTTAATCAGCTTTGCTTTCTATGTTTGTTTGTGGAAACTGTGTGTGTATGTATACATACATTTTCCAAAAAGGAAAATTAAATGATTATAGAGATTAAAAAAAAAGAAATTAGTAATTTATCAATAATCAATTTGGAACAAAAACTGAATAATGAAGTATTATTTTATACACTGTATTCCTTGGAGATCTGAAATTGCAGTATGCTTTCTAGTTAAATTGAAAGGTCGTAAGGAAGGGAAATGATTAACTGATACAAAAGTGGCAGCTCAATAATTACAAACATCCTATTTAATATGAATATAACTTATCTATCAACTTGTTCTTAGTCATTACTGAAGTCTCTTCAGTAGCAGGTAGTATTGAAAATGTTAAATTAAACAGTTTAATTTACAATGAAATGAAATGAATCTCAGTAGAATAAATCAATTGTCTCACCTATGAAGGGTAATTATCTTTCTTTTTCTCAAAAAAAAAAAATGGCATCCATGACTGAGTTATGTCTTCTCAAACTTGGAAAGTAATGTATACTATTTCTAGGTGGATATTTATATGCCATCATTTAATTTTTAAAATATTGTTATAATTATACCTGATATCCTAAAAATATTGTCAACAAAACAGCAATTACTTTGTCAGTTACTGTTGACAGCAAAAAAGTTTCTTATGTAGTTGAAAAATAGCAATTATTAACTCAAAAATCTGTAAATTGCAGCAACTGTAATTATTACTATGAATATTCCATTTTTTCTAAATCTTTCAGCATTGTGAATTCTATTGTTAATGATTGCACATTTCCCCCCCCCCCTTTCTTTTCTAAAAAGCTGTTAGATAAACATGAAAGAGGAGTTGAAATGGCCTGCTGGCATAGTAAATCAGTGCATAGCTTGACTTCAATCACTGACCGGAGAATTGAAACCCATTACTGTGGCTGAATGTTTAACCGTCATAGTAAAAGGCCCTGGTACATCAGATAGTTTGCAGAGACTACAGAGTCGAGCTGGAGAAGTTTTCTTTGAACAGTGTGTAGGAATTTTAATTAAATTGCTTTCATTAGCATCAGTAAGAGGCTCCAAAAAATGACTGCATAGCTCTTTAGAATAGTAGCAATCATTCTCAGCAAACTGACAGAAGAACAGAAAAACACCGCTTAGTTCTCACTCATAGGTGGGTGTTGAACAATGAGAACACATGGACACACGGAGGGGAGCATCACACACTGGGGTCTGTTGTAGGGGAATAGGGGAGGGGCAGCGGGGAGTAGGGAGGCTGGGGAGGGATTATAGGGGGAGAAAGGCCAGATATAGGTGACGGGGGTATGGCGGCAGCAAACCACATTGCCATGTATGTACCTATGCAACAATTCTATGTGTTTTGCACATGTATCCCAGAACATAAAGTGCAATTATAGATAGATAGATAGATAGATAGATAGATAGATAGATAGATAGATAGATGATAGATAAAAAAAGAAAAATTAGTCATGTTTCAAGATTTGCAATTACTAGTCAGACTTAGCTCAGTTCTAAGTAAAGATAATCAAATTACTGATTTGCATATTTGCTAACTTTATTAATTCTCCTAAGTGAATCCCTCAAATTAAGTAAACTGACCTGTGTATAGACAGTTACCTATAAAAAGACTCATCACCATTGTCTCTGCATGAAATATGGAGTGGGGTCAGATCACGATTGTCCTGACTTCTGCTCCTGAAGGGCAGAAACCATGACCAAGGAGAACCAGACAGCCTCCCAGGCCTGGAGGAGTAGAGAGAGGTCAATTTATCTTTTAGTCCTTCTTGGAACTGGGATACCCTCTTGTCTTGCAAAAATTCTGAAGACCCAGATAACCCCGTTGTTATTTAGGGGAAGGCTTGGGCATTGACTCTGCAGAGATTACATGCTTTAGCTTGTTACTGCTAGATTTTTCCTTTTAGGCAGCTTAGTTTCCTCCATTTGTGATCCTGGTGCTTAAGATGTCATTTCCTTGGTTAGTCACAGAGGACAAGACTTATTTATTGTAAAAGACAATGATCATGTTTCATTTTGATTCCCAAGAAAACCTGCCAAGACTGAAATGCTGTGAATTCATATGAAGAAAAAATCTTAACCCAAGAGGAAAGTTATTCTTGGTTTTGAATGTCTCTATTCTCTCTGTTCACTGGAGAACCAATTGTGCCATTATATTTTATACCACACTAATGAACTATTAGAACTTTTATGTGTTGTCTCATTTTTTCTCTTTATTGAGATTATATCTAGATATTTTCTTACACCTCTTTGAGGTATGATGCTTGAAAATTAGCATATGCAAAAGCTAATTAAGCTGAATAAAATGCGGATTCAGACAAAGAATCCTTTGAATTCCTGGAAGCCTATCCCTTAGAAGCAGGTGCACACCCCAGGATTAAGATAAAATGTTAACTGTGAGGAGCAGGATTTTAGTGGCAGCACACTAGCTTTTTGACTCATCTGAGGTTTGCACCTGTGTCTTTGTAACTTAACTAGGAACGATTTCTTTGTGTAGGAACTGGTTGTATTTTCAGGAGGAACTGATTATGAAGGAAAAGGTTAATGTGAGGCTGTGATAATAATACACATGAAATGAAATGGTCTTGAAGAGTTATTTTAGAATATAGTTTACATAAAGTTTTCAACAATGACAACACAGTAAATAACATAACTGTAGTAGAAAGCTTGGCTTGAGTGTTGGAAAACAGTTATCTGAATCATCTTGCAAAGTGCCTAATTTCTCTGGACCTACTTCAATTTTTTGAGGTTCATCAGCTAGTGTCTTTTAAAATGGTATGAGCTTGAGCGTAACACAAAGTTGGTAAGAATAGGCCCTGTTCTCTAGTTAGTGAACTTATTAACAACTTAAAAACAACTAGAGGAATTAAAATGGCTGGAGTGCCAGCCATTTTGCAGAAACAAAATTTTATGTTTTGGTAAAAAAAGTGAAATAAATGTGGAAATGAGAGCCTAAAAAAATCAGAGATATATTTGAAATTCAGATTTACATTTTAAGGCAAAATTTTTTCAAAAGGCAACAACTTGAAACAGAATCTGAAAGAGCAGCAAATAAGGTTCTTTGATCCAAAGCATTTTCCCCATTATCTATCATTAAACTTTTATCCCTTTGGATCTTAGAATGCTATGATTTTTCTTTATTTCTCTTAAAATATTTAAACAAAAGAAAGCCACATAAGTGGTTATCAACTAGTATATTGATTATCATCTGACACATTGTGAGATTAATTCACAGCCAGCTGTGAATAAAACTGGGTTATAGTAGACATTTGGAATAGAAGGGACCTTTGAGAAGAAGAGGATTCCAGGAAAAAAGCAAAGGATGCGATATGGTTTGGCTCTGTGTCCCCGCACAAATATCATCTCAAATTTTAATCTCCAGAAGCCCCATGTGTCCATGGAGGGACCTGGTGGGAGATTGGATCATGAGTGGATCATGGGGCTGGTTTCCCCCATGCTGTTCTTGTGATAGTGACTTGTTATGAGATCTGATGGTTTACGTGTCTGACAGTTTCTCCTTCACATGTTCTCTCTCCCGTTGCCTGGTGAAGAAGGTGCCTGCTTCCCTTCTACCATGACTGTAAGTTTCCTGATGATTCCCCAGCTATGTGGAACTGTGAGTAAATTAAACCTCTTTCCTTTGAAAATTGCCCAGTCTCAGGGAAGTTCTTTATAGCACTGGTGCTAATGGAAGGAAGCTTAAAGAGAAGGTGAGTTTATATCTGGGTAAGAAGAAAGTACTAATGATTCAAATCAAAACATAAAAACTTGAAGGTTTACAGGTAGAAGGAAGTGCAATAAAATGTATAAAAATACTAAAAGTAGTACAAATGAAAAGATATACAAAATATTACCAAAAATCCGAGGAAATCTGCAACACTGAAAACTATAATATGGAACAAATGTTGAGGAATTTCTGCTGTTTATACTTTAGATGTAATCAGATTGAAAAATGTAACTGAGTCTTGACATGTACCTCTCTTAAAAAGTAATGAGATATCAGGCAGTGAGTATAGGAGTGCTGGAAATAATCCCTCTGATGAGTCCTAGATGGGATAGGGTAAGGCAGGCCATGGGGCTAGGTGTGTCCCAGGACTTATATTATTTTTTTGTTGTAAGAGAGCTGCACTTAAAAGAGATAAAGAGAAAGAGAAAGGGGAGTTGAGAGAGAGAGAGAGAAAGAGAAAGAGAGGGAGAGAAAGGAAGAGAGAGAAAGATCAATTTCACTAGTAAAATTCAAAATCACAATATTTTTCAGATATCCTTTTGAAATATTTTTTTGTTGACCCAGTACAGCAAGACAGATCTTAGCCACAGGTTCTTTAAAGAGCACTTTCTATAAGTCAGTATGGCAAAATCAATCAGAATTCTGACAATATTCACTGATCTTTATCGTTGTAATTATCTAGAATAAAATTAAGGCAGCAATCAAAGATTTGCACAGTGTTATATGAACAAAGATACTATCTAAAATATTCTATTTAAGATTAGAAAAATTGAAGTACATTAATTTAAAATTGATGAATAATGGCACTACTTTATGATAGCCGAACATTTTAGCACATTATTAAATGAATTGAGAATATATAAAGAGCACCTATCTACAGAAATATATAGAATAAGATGCTAAGTTTGTAAAACAGTATATAGAAGAAGACAAAGAAATATAACATGACAGTGGTGTGGTGTGATCAAGAATAACTGTCATTTTCTTTCTGCTTTTTATTTTACATTTTTTAATAATGAACATTCAATAATTTTTGAATTAGAAAGCATAAAATAAACATACATTTTAAGAGCACACTATTTAAAATTCCAGAGAGCTTTTAGGTTTTAGCTAGATGCCAGACACTCTGACTGACGTTTGGTGAAATGGTTTCTTGGTTAAAAGTTCCCTTGGCCCAATTCTTAGAAGTTCATGGAACAGATGACTTTGATTTGAAGAATGTATCTGGTGAGAGACAAAGGAGAAGCTGCTCCTTTGTGCTAAAGGAAATAGGGCATTGACCAGGAGACATTTTGAGTTCTGGCATTTTTTTCGACTCTTTCATGCAAAGGTTTTTGTTGCTAAACTCTGGCTCACAAGAAGGGTAAAATCAATGTCACAGAAGATTCTGCAGATGATTTAGACAACTCTGTGGTGGTTCTCCTTATGGAGTATGAACCAATGAACAAAAACAGAAGTGGCCTGGAAAGGCAGCTGGCATGCATGTTTATACAGAGTAGCAGTAGTGCTCCTTTTGAGGTATCCTCGTCAACTCTCTCCTTTCTAAATCTCTTAACCCTTTGAGTGTGTTTGTGGGCAACAGATATAAGGAAATGCATTCAGGTAGTTTCCATTGCACATCTGCAACCCACGATAATTTATCAAGCTATCCAGTGGTTCTTCCCATTGATCATCACATAGAAGAAATAGGAAGAGCAATGTGCATGCCTAAAACGTTGAACTTCTTTACACTAACTTACACGGACAATAGGAATTCCAGCTAACCAGTGGCTGAATAGTTCCACAAATGTATTAGCACAGAAATCTTTTTTACTTACAATTTCTGTGATGTTATCCTTATCCTTTGCACAAATTTCTACTTAACCCTTCCTCAAGGTGGAACTAGCAGGCAAGTGTTGCTGTACTCTATTTACTATTTATTTTACATGTGTCTTAGTCCATTCTAACATTGCTATAAAGAAATACCATAGACTAGGTAATTTATAAAGAAAAAACGTTTAACTGGCTCACAGTTCTGCAGGATGCATGGAAAGCATGATGCTGGCAATCTGCTTGACTACTGGGGAGGCCTCAGAAAGCTTACAGTCAGAGCAGAAGGTGAAGGGGAAGCAGGCCTGTCTTACATGGCCGAACCAGGAGGAAGAGGAGGGGGGAGATGTCACGTACTTTTAAACAACTGGATCGCACAAGAACTCTATCAGAACAGTGCTAGGGGGATTATGCTAAACCATTAGAAACCACCCCCATTATCCATTCACCTCCCACCAGGCTCCACGTCCCACACTAGGGATTACACTTCAACATGAGATTTGGGTGGGGATACAGATCCCACCCGTATCAATAATTATTATTATTAGATTGTGTTTAACATGAGGATGGGGCCTTTGATCATGGTGACTCTGAGAGAAGCCTGTGTATTCCAATTTCCTGTCAGGCAAATCCTTGATCTCACTTAGCCTAACTTCACCCTTTTTCTCAGTTTACATTGAGAAACATTTTGTAGCGTCCTCTCCCTCCCTTGGAATAATTTCAGCACAAGCTTGAACACCTCCAAGTATTTATGTTCAAATTATTAACTTCTAAATAAGGCTTCTTACCAAATGTAAAACATTTTCTTAAAGATTTTTCTCCTTCAATTTATCATTGCCTATCTGCCCAATATTACCCCATCATTCTACTAACCTCAGAGTGATTAGGAAAATTGAGACTAGAAAAAGCTGATGCATTGGAAACGGGATTGTCCAGACATAAGTGTTTTCTGTATTAATCGAATTTTTGATTCTATAGAATATTTAACATTAAACAACAATTTTCAAAGAATTTGATATGCAACAAGAAAAAGTAAAAACATTAGATCAATATTTTGAAATAGTTGGTTTAACGTCTGACTTCTACAGTCTAATTATGTGACTTCAAAGAAGTTCTTTTATTTACCTGGCATGATTATCTCATGCCTGCTGTGAGGTTGAATGGGACACTGTGTATGGAAAAGAACTGTAAATCTCCACACAAATATAACATATCATCAGTGGGGAATATTGGCCTTGGTATCAGTATGATTCTGGAAAATTGACAAATGGTTTTATGAGTGGGGCTACTTCTGAAAGACAAAACAGAACAAAGCAAAACAAAATTCCCTCAGAAAAACTGTCTTCCTTAGGAAGACAATTTCATTTTTGGCCAATAGATTTTTGAGATTCTTGAGGGTAAGAACTTCTCATTTTTGGCCAATAGATTTTTGAGATTCTTGAGGGTAAGAACTATGTGTCATTCATTACTCATATTCTCATTACTGAATGGATTATTTCAATCTCAATAGGTGTTCAGTTAAGAAAAAACACAAGAATATGTGTGTGGAAATGCCCTGTTTTTCCATTATCATAGATTGCCAAAAAATAAGCCAATACTTGAAGGATGTAAATATTATATTATATTACTTTCTTCAAGATCCCTTTGAATTTTCATTAGATCTGCTGCTTGACTGCACTTTTAGACCAATTCTTACTCCTTCAGACTATCAGAAAATTCTGGTTTTCATGGATTGACTACTCACACAAATAATTTTCAACTGATTCACCCCATCTTCATTGGCTGGACAGTGATCCTCATTTCATGAATAGCTCCCATAGATTGCTTTGCAAACCTTTCAAATGTGAGAGAAGTCTAAAAGAGTCTCATGTCTAGCAATGTGTGTGTCTGTGTGCACATTGGCTTGCACATCCACACATATTTAACACTTAGAAAAAAGAATTTAAAAGAGATATATCATGTGCATTTCATAAGTGTCCAATTTATTCAAACAAAAATGTCTGTAACATACCAAACTAAGGAAAGAAGGTAACTCCTGGGATGATGGCAAGCGAACCAACGACTGAAGAACAAATAACAGTAGGAAAAGAACAGAAGGGAAAATTCTTAGGAGTCACAAAGGCCAAGATGCTTCTCAAGTCACTTTTTGCTCATGGTGCTAAAGCTCATATTTGTAATGGGAGCTCAGGAGGTAATTTCCATTCTATTTTATTTTTGTGTTTTTGGAAAAATCCATCGGAGGTGAAACAATAGGAAAGGGATTAGTATTTGTTTCAATCTAGAAAAACATTTTGCTATCCCTAGTATCTCAAGGAAGACATTTCAAGGGAAATCTGTGCCAATAAGTTGTGTCATTACATGGAAATAGCTGATTAGTAACTAATGTTAACTACAGTGTTTTAGGACCAGTTTCAATTGTTCTAATCAAGGCTGCTCAAATACTCAAAATATTCCACCAAATCATGTCTAATAACACAGAAATCATTATATACCTTAGGGAGTTAAAGTTCAATATTTTGAAATTTTCTGTTTTAAGGAGTAAAATTTATGAGAACATTGTATTTTATTTCATAATACATTAATACTTGTCAAAATAACATTTCAACTGAATTTGAATAAATTGGACTTGTCCGAAGGAAAACCTGCCACATTGACCTAATATGTGGATTTGTAACATTCCCCTCTAACCCCCTGCAGTCATTGCTTATATCTTTGCATACACAATAAATACTCTAGTTTGAGCATGAGTTTTAGAATAATTTATATAGTATTCCTGGAGTCATAGAACCTAAGATGTGTGAAAAGGATTATCTACGCTAGTTCTTTTATATTGCAGATAAAAATCAATATAAGAAAGGTTAAATGCCTTTTAAAAACGTTTCAGAGCTAGCAAATAACAAACCTAGAATTCAATATTCTATATTTCCAGTGCCAAGTTGTTTTCATTATATCACAATGCCTTCTTCATTTTTAAAAGAATAATTTTAATTTGAAACAATGGGGCTATTCAACAAGGGGGAGGAAATATTGAGTTATGATATCTTCATAATATGGAATAACATGTAGTCATAAAAATAATGTTTTAGAGTGTATTTATTAACATGGAAAATAGTCACGATACTTTAAGTGCAAATACTGGTTATAAAAGATACATGTACTATAAACCTAAATTTGTAAAAGTTAAATATATAATTCCATCCAATATTTTCTATTATTATCCATGTATGGTAGGATTACAGACAATGTTCATGCATTTTGTAGCATTCTCTGTTTTCCAAGTTTTCTAACAGGGAGTTATATCACTTTTATAATTAGATAAATGAATAGATGTAAACCAAGAAAATAAACTGCTAGTGTAGGTTAAATGATACTTTATTAACTTATATATGCTAGAGTACATAGGGATTAAAATATGTATTGGAATCACATGAATATGCGTTCATATTTTAAGTCCATTGGTAACTAGTTATGTGACCAGGGACACATTTGCACTCTCAGAGGCTCCATTTTCTTATCAGAAAATTGGAGTTAATAACTACTCTACAGATTTTTGGTGGATATTTAATGAGATTATGCATATAATGCATGTAAGTGCCTACCCAAGTAAAGACACACAGCGACCACTTGGTACATGTTAGTTCACTTCCTTTTTATGAGTTCATAAATTTTTGTTAATGAAAACTGCTATAAAATGCTATTTTTACTAAATAGCCACAAGATCCTGATTTTGGAAATCAATGATACTGTTGCTGAAATGTTACTGCAGAGGAAAATAGAAATACCAGGCAGGGGAGAGTATAGCAGTGCTGTGATACTTACGTGGAAATGTAGAACAGAAAGGGTTAAAAAGATACCTATGAAGTTAAACTGTTTCAAACTACACACTTCACAATATCAGACCTTCTTCAATATATTGAATGCAAATTCATTTTCTGATTCTACTCAGCAACACTAAGAACTTAAATACCCTGAAAACCCTCTCCAGATCTTTGAGGCAATTTACCTAAATGTGTGAGCCCATATATATAAGGTGTCAAGCAACTCGAACTCATTAAGCTAATGATTTTTCTATGTTTGAGAAACAGCACGATCCAGATGTCAGATAATACCTTTGTGAGCCAGTAACTCACTTTAGTTTAGCAATCTAGCAACTGGGTACCATTATTGTCTTGGCACTCAGTAAAAAACGTCTTGTTGCATTTAATCCGTTAGACCGAACTATTAAGCAGTATTTTCACACATCTGTCACGTAGCATTAAGAGCCTTTTGGATAATCAAAGAAATGTTTTGTTGTACATGGTCTAGATTTAGTGGTATGCCTATTTAAATGTATTACAATCACATATGTGAAAATTCTCTAATTAGAACATCTGATTTTCTACACTAGTTCTTTCTTTCACAGTATTAGAAAACAGAGAGATGTATATATAGAAAAACTTTCCACTTTCTTGCTCCTTTAAAAAGTATCAAGTGTCAAAACACCTACCAAAGCAGCCGAGGAAATGAGAAAGTCAAGATGATGTTAAAAGGAAAGAGCAGAAGTGACACCTTTCACTGGATAGAATTCGTAATGTAAAATGAGTAAAAGCACCTTTTAACTCCATTGTTTCCCAGCTGCATGATATTTTCTGCCACAAAACAGTTTAAAATACCATGTCATCCAAAGAATGGGTAATGCATTTGATGAAATAGCAGATCTTCTAACCTGGACTGTTACTTCCAATCATGTGGCTGTTTAGAACTCTAGACAAATCAGAATACGTTTTTTTTCTTATAAAAGTTGCAGCTGCCTCTCGTCATTTGTGGTGAAATAGTTTTGATTTTTATTAATCTGTTGTCTATCACCCAGGGTAAACATGTGGAGCATTTGCTGCTTAAATAGATGATCTGTCAAGCCAAGACAAGTTATTGCAAAAATTTAACCTAAAATTGCATGGAAAATGAAAATTGGCATTTTCTTTTCTATAAGCTCTAATACAGGTATTGCAGAGCCCATTTAGATTGTCACAAATGAAGGCTTTTCTTTCCAAAATTGGATAAATGACATTTTAATATATGGCATAATTTCTCTTATCGATAGGCTTGATACCATGAGTAAGTAACTTAGAAATGCACGTTTCGCTGTTCTGGTGAGATAGGCAAGCAAGCTCAGGGACATGTCAAGAGAATGCATTGATATGGGGAGGTTCTGAGCAAGCAAAGGTTTGCAGCCTAGACTTAGTTCCACTTAGTGGACAGAGTTCTGCCTGACACAGTTTATGTAGCCAGAAAATAATACTTGGAACAGTGGATTGCTTCTGCCCAAGGGGAAATGCTTTTGTTTTTATCCTTTTCTATTTTTCTTCTTCATGCACAGACAGGCACAAATTTGAGGCTTGATGATAGCAGAAACAGAGAACAACTACCATGAGTGACATTCATTTCCCTCGCAGATGAGCCCCCGATTTATACTTTCACTATAGCTTTTCCTTGATGTAGGAAGAGGCCTCAGACAGAATATGATGCAGCAGAGGCTGCTAGGCTCAGAGAAATCTCGTCACTTTACTTTGAAGTAAAGAGGTGGTCTCTAAATTTTTGCTGCTCAAAATGTGGTGCACGGATCTGCAGCACGGCATTGGCATCACCTGGGGTCTTGTCAGAGGTCTAGATCCACCTCCCACCCTCTGAATCAGAATCTTTATTTTAACAATAAACCCAGGAATATGTATACACAATAACTTTTGAGAAGCACTGGTATAAATAGTGCATAGGTTAAAGACAAAATCTTTATATTAATTTGTTTTATATTGTTCTAGCAATCTTTTAATGCATACATGCCATGAGAATGACTAATATAAAGACATATTTTTATGATATATGACTGTGCAATTTTTAATTAAAACATTTGATTTAATTCTACCAGAATGTTTCAGAAGAAAAACCCCAGTGTAATTGAAGTCATTTCAGAAATTCATATATTTTTCTTCATGAGGCATATTACTGCCTAGAAGACTCTTCTGATGTAAAAAATATAGGTGTAGGAACTATTCAGAGGTGGTAATCAATTTTTTAAAAACTATGTTTTAAATCTGTATCCACTGACTCCCTGTTATGAAAGACAGACCTTTACAAGTCTCCAGTTTTATTTATCATTGTTTTTAGATGATTCAGGTAACGAAAGTAATATTATGGCCGATAACCATAATCCCCACAGTAGTTCTTATTTCTATATTTAATTGTATTTGGTGCTCATGAGTATTTCCTGTTCCTTATTTTTGCTAGATTTCATTTTCATATAGTTATTCAAGGAAAGACTCATGGGTACTCTGTTCTTTAGGCATTTTACTATTTCCTTTATATTTGTACGGTAGCTTTGCTCAGAATGACATTATTGGATAATATTTTTTTAACTTACATTACTGTAGACTTAGCCTGTTATTATGTGTTACATTAGATAAGTCTGAGGCCAACTTGTCATTTTCTCCCTTGGCATTTAACTTGCTTTTCCTTCTTGAATACATGCAAGATTCTTATTTATCCTTAAAATTTTTTTTTTTTGAAAGAAAGAAAAAGAGAGAAAATAAGAAAGAAAGAGTGAAAGAAAGAAAAAAAAGAATGTAAGAGAGAAAAAAAGAGGAAGAGAAAGAGGGAGATAGGACGGGATTTTTGTTCTATTGCCCAGGCTAGAATGCAGTCTAAAAATGGATATTAAAAACCTCTTTTATGCCAATAATTGTGCTTAACAGGGAATGTATAATTCTTGATGGTAGCTCTTGCGTCTGCAGTTGTTATAATTTGCAATGAGGA